>JBBPDA010016955.1:0-16135 GCA_037974385.1 Arnoldichthys spilopterus | reverse complement strand
ATATATAAAATGTTTTGGTCTATTATTGCTGTCTGGTGTCGACCCGAGGAGGATGGGTCCCCCGTCTGAGCCTTGGTTCCTCCCAAGATTTTCTTCTACAGCTTAGGGAGTTTTTTGCCTTGTGTCTGTCACTGGGGGCTTGGACCCAGGTTCTGTAAAGCTATTTTGTGACCATGTCTGTTGTAAAAAGTGCTATTAAATACAATTGACTTGCCTTACACCAATCCAGTGGACACTGCACATGGTGACCTTAGGATTGTATGCAGCTCCTCGGCCAAGAAACGCCATTTCACGAAGTGCTTGATGTATGTGTTGATGTTGCTTTCAAAGGAAGTTTGAAATCTTCTGAGAGATGCAACAGAGGATAAACAATTTGCTAAAAGCTGCTTAAACTTCAGATAACTGATCAAATTGGCTGATATAAGCTCATATGGTCAAAGGAAATGGACGGAGTAGGTACACAGTGCCTTGTTGACTTTTATGACGGTGAGTTTTCAATTGTGGGATTTCTTTAACTCTGATATAAACAAAAACATTTCAATTCTTATAGCACAGAGCATGGAGCATTAAGATTTTTTAGCATTGTTGGTGTCTCTTAAGCAACAAAATTTGCTTATTCAAATTCAAAGTGCTATTTTGTCTTGAAATGATTATCTGCTACAATAGAAGAGACTGTCAGCCAGTTTGTTTTATTGGACTTTCACTGATACTCATAAACCTGCAATACCTCGGTATCATCCAGTAAAACTGACTGACCAAAACATCAGTCGAGCATCAGATGTCCTGGCCTTTCTTTTAACTCTTAATTTTACAAATTAGGCTTTTTTTCCCCCCCCAACAGAATCATGGCAGAGATCCGCCAGCACCTCCAGTGGACTAGTGACCAAACAGAGCTCCTGAGATTTACCCATGACCTTTCCTTAAACTCTGACCTTTTGACCTGTATTCCATTTGTTCAGTTCCATTTACCTGTTCTTGTTCCTGTGCTGACTGTTATTGTATAATATTTAATTTTTTCAACTCACAATCAGGCTTCTGGTCTGTTTTCACTATGCTAGTGAGAGAAGATGAGAGAAGTTATATTAGCTGAGTAGAACAAATGACTTGGATTTTGACTGGTGTCCCTTTTTTTAAACAAACTCAGATTTTCTTCTTTAAAACATTCTCCATTTACATTTTCACATGCTCTGACTGGACCGTAGAGCATAAAATCAAATTAGCTGTAAGTGTTGGTTGAAGGGTAACAGGATTAATCCTAGAAACAGTATGATTCACTGTGAGTTTGCCTGTTACTGGTGGGAGGGGGTCTAGACTTGGAGTGTTTTTGTGTATCATTAATGTGGTCAGAAATTGCTCTTGTCTGGGTTGAGGTAGTCTTTGTGCATTCCACAATAGCTGATGTCATCCGTGAGCTCAGAGCATGGGCTTTGGCTGTAGTGCTCCTTGATTTTCTCAGAAGGTTTTAAATGGCTGGAGTTGAGCAACATATGACCTATTGAATCTTAGTATAAGAACTGTGCGGGGTTGAATTGGCTCTTGGGCATGTGCTATTGCCATGGTCCATTTCTTTTAATGAACTGACAGTAGTTTTACTCCAGGTCGACCACATGTTAGTCATACCGTGTGTTTACCCTGTTAAAAATTATCTCCAGGCAGAGGGAAATAAATGTAAGTTGATTTCTGTATCTGTAATATTTTCCATTTTATATTTAGGACCTGGAATTCATCTTTTTATCAAGTATCAAAATATGTTCAGTCAGGAACAAATTAAGTATGCTTCTTCCAAAATCTAGGCTGCTTATTATATTCTAAAAGTGTGATATTCATGTTCTTGCTTCATTATTAGTCAGCAATACATCAGAGTCAGTACACTCATGTACTGACATCAGAACGTGCCCCCTTCCAGCACCCTCACTCACATTTCTACTTTAAGCCACACCCATGTCTGTTTAAAATTAAGAAGATTTTGGGGAAAACATCATTCAGCAGTCAGTATCAAAATATTTGTGTCTGTATCAATGTCAAAAAATGTTTTAACAGTAACTACACTACCGTTCACCCTGTTTTTCTAGTTTTTTTCTGGTAAATTAAGCATTGCATTTACGGTGGTAAACTCTGTTGTCAGTGGTAAACTGCGAAATGTTACAAAAAAAATTATCTAAATTTCGTGGTAAACAGGCATTTTTTAGGAATGAAGAACCTGTTAAATGTACAGCTTTCCTGAAGCATATGAAATAAATGAAGCCCTAAAAGTTAATGAAGAGAATTTCAAGTGGTACCCCAACCTTTGCTGCTTTACATTTAACCCTTTCTGTGCAGTTTATCCCAAACCAGCTTGTAGGAGCTAAAGTCTGAATCTATTGCTAAATACTTTTCTTCTAATATTGTTGCTCATTATCTTACTGTGTCTTTGTTTCTTACCTTTTCCTCACTATTGTAATAGCATTATACAGTAGTACTTCCTGCGCTACAGTACTGTGCTGTAGAAACAATGTGTTTCAGCTCTGGTTTTGTTCAGACAGAGGAGTTTGTAGGTCATCAGTTGACCTTCAAGGCTTCATTGACTACCATTGCTGCAGGAAAGCTGCAAGTTCACCAGATTCTTAATGCTTGGGGAAAAGCCTGTTGTCTATAAAATCTACATTATTTTTTCAGATTTCGGACCTAAACCTTTTATTTATGATTTATTTATTTATTGCAGCCACTTACTTTTGTATGATTTAAGGCAATTCACTCTAAAACTGGTAGTGTATTTCTGCTTTACTCATCTCAGCTTTTTGAAAATTTCATTCAGTTGTGTATGATTTGTCCTTCATATTGCGTTATTTGTGGGGAGCCATTGCCTATGATCATTAACTTACATTTAAAAACATGGAAAGTTACAATATGTAGTTTGTGTAGCTTATTTTTCATTGGAGGACCTAAACTGCATGTAAACATGTATTTTTAACATGTGTACCATAATCTCAGTAGACTGTTTTAGGGATAGGATTGTCTTATGAACAGTTAGAGCAAGGGTGTCCAACTGCAGTTCTGGAGGGCTGGTGTTCAGCACAGTTTGGTGGTTTCACTGCTCAAACACACCTGGTTAAAATCACCTGTTAACTGCCAGGATTAGAGTGTGTTGGGGGGGGGGGCTCTTCCGTTCTGAGTCTAGACTGACTAATATCAGAATGTCATTCTGTTAGGAAGTTTTAAATAAGGCAGGTTAAATCTAAATCTCCTCTAGAATGGGTCAGAGTGAACTAGGGATAAACTTTCTGCTGTTACCTGAAGTTTGGAGCACATATTTTAGTCCCGCAGTCGGGCATTAACGATTTTTCGGAATAATTTGCTTGTTCAGAGGCATATTACACACCCCATTGTCGGAGCCGATTGATAATTGGATTGATTTTTTGACAAGAATGGCATTGATGTGCCTTTTGGGTCATTGAAGTCTATGTCATGCTTCTTTAGGCACAGTCTACTGTGTAGACACGGTGTGGTAAAATTACTGAGTGCAAGACCAGAGCACACCAACCAGGCAAACATTTGATTTGGTGTGCCATACCTGTTTTTGATTGTTGGGAGATTTGTCCTCCCTCCGTGTGTTCTGGGGCCTGCCTCACAAAGCTAGATGTTTTGCTTAGCTAGATAGCTTTAACCTTTAACCCATTCCGTGATGGTGGATCTTACCAGGCTACATCAACATGGCAACTTGTGCCTCATGCCTAACCTGCTCCAGGTTGGGATTGCAGATCATCTTTTTGTTGTTGTGTTTTACCTTTGGGATAGGTTTTTCATCTACTGGATAGATGGATAGACAGACAGATGGAGAAATTATATTATTACTATATATTAATTAAATAATTTATATACAGTAAAGCACTCTACCTGCCATATTGGAACTTATTAGATAAGACATTTTATGTGCAGGTTTCTGTGTAAATGTTTTATTTCATGAAAAATTTAATCCAATTTAGGTCTTATCCAACATTTCATAGAGATGGAACTACAGCTGTGGATGGAGCAGCTATGCTAATGCTTGGAATCACAAACTGTGTATGAAGTAAAACTATCCTAAGCACTACATGCTTTGTTTACTGTGTTTCTGCAGAGCACTAGGACAGGTATCGGGCTGAAAGGAATTTAGAAAAGAGCTTTAAACTGAGATTATTCCCCGAAGGTTTGGTGATAAAACTGCAAAACAATATAAAGAATATGTTAAATGTCTTACCAGTTAAACTGATCTTGTTTATGTGACCATAAATAGTATTAAATTCAACATGGAGAAGTAAAAGTATACAGTCCTGACGTAATATAGTAATACCTATACGGCGGCTAGCAATAATTTAATCAAGAAATCAAATAATTAACTTAGTAACAAAAAATTCATTATTTTGAATGATCAGAAAATCAAACATAAAATATAACAATGCTTAAATAGTTAATAA
The DNA here is from genome assembly GCA_037974385.1 of Arnoldichthys spilopterus. Lineage (NCBI taxonomy): Eukaryota > Metazoa > Chordata > Actinopteri > Characiformes > Lepidarchidae > Arnoldichthys > Arnoldichthys spilopterus. The sequence goes on along the minus strand of JBBPDA010016955.1, from coordinate 11,702 downwards.
ATTAGCTACTATATATTGGTTTCACTCTATTGTATGTTATTCATAAATATTGCACTTTTACGTGCACAAAGATTAATCAAGAGTTAAGGCTCTTAATCAGGCCCTAACATTGGAAGATCTTAACCTCATTTGTAAAACAAGTTGACAAGGGCTGCATTTGTTTTGGTTTGGTGAAGCTGAAGAGAAACATGATTTGTGAGATAGGCTCCAGGGTTGTTTGGCTCACCAGTTCTTTTTTTTTTTTGGATGCTCTCTTAAGAAAACTGCACAGTTTGCAAAATTTGCTATACTTTTGGTTAATGTGCTCTGGGCTTGAGAGAAAGGGCTTCAACTATGCACTTTGGTTACTGCAAATAAAGGTTAATTTACCTGTACTATCTTGTGTGAGTATGTGTCTTTCATCTGAGTTGATCATTTGACCTTGTTCATGTCCCTGTTCTTATTATGGGATCAGACCAGATGATCTAGCCTTCACTCCCCACATACATCAGTGAGCCTTCAGTGCCCATGACCCTGATGATTCACCAGTTGTTCTTCCTTGGATCACTTTTGATAGGTACTAACTACTGCACACATGGAAAACTCTGGTTTTGGAAACACTCTGATTCCATTATCAAGACAATATGCCATCGTCACTACTATACTATACCACAACACAACAAATGAAACACACACACACACACACACACACACACACATATATATATATATATATATATATATATATATAAACATACAACTCTTGTAAGTCAAGCTTAGAACGAGCATCTACTTGGATATAATAAACATTTACTTGTATCAACATCTACAAGAAAAGAGATCCTGTCTGGATCAGTAACTACTTCCTGCATTTAAATACACGTGGCATCTTTAAAAGTTAGTCTCCTCCACTTCGTTCAAAACAAAAGCCTGAAAAAGGTTTAAAAAATCCAAAATACTGGCTAATGCAGAAGCAGTGTTTGATCATTTTTTAAGCCTACAATAAATAACTTAATATAAAGTTAGTAATTATTCACGATTTTCTCCTGATTATTTGTTCATTTACTGCTTTATAAACTACTTCGCTGATGTACACGTTGGAAAGCGGGACTTTTATTTTGTAGCTGCTCCCGGAAAGGGGCGCCTTTGAATTGGGATTTCTATCTAGTGGGTGTGTATAACACCGAGAGGGAGAGCGAGAGCGAGGAGAGCTAGGGAATGAAGTAGAGGGAGAGTTTTCGCAATCATAGTAGTTTTATTCATTCAGGTGAAAGTGAGCCGTGGGGTCCAGGGGGTTCGTCGCACGGCGTGTGGGTGGACTGAAGCGGACTTAAAGCGCTTCTGCTGGCAGTGACGAGAAAACACTTTTTCCTCAACTTTCGGATTCTACAAGGTAAGACATTAACGCTATTATAAAGGAAAAACAAGCTTCTTTGGCTACAACTAACCTGAGAAGTTTAAGGTTAAGGAGTGAGCTTAATTTCAGTTGAACTGTAATATGAGACACTGTAGGGCTTCAGTATATTTTAGCCACTTGTCTCGACAGTCTTAAGTTGTCTTTATGTTTGAAGTAGACACACTATGGGCCTGTGTCTCTATTCATATATAAGCGAGGTCACGATCTCAATTTCAATTTGTTGACACTGTGTTTTAAATGTTAAATGCTTTATAACCCGTTTTTTTCTTGTAAGTAGGTTTTTGCAACTAATCTATAGAAAGTTACTTGAAAACATGGAGAAGTGTTTAACTTTCCCATCAAACTGAGTCATTGTTGATTAATGTAATTATGAGTCCAGAGCCCTTTACACTGATATGAAGGGGCCTGGAGCCCTGTCCCCTGCTCTAAATGGTCTGTGGTAGTTGATCTACTCAGGGACAGGTGAGTAGGAAGCCCCATTGATGGATGATCTGGTCAAAGAAACAACAGGGGCAACAGTTCCTAGTGTACAGCTGATCAAGCAAGTGAACCTTCAGACTGGTTCTCCTCAGTAGGAGTAAATGGGCTCCAGCAGCAAGAACTTCAACCATAAGCTGGTCCAGGCAGTACGATGGGGCAGGATCACTGATATCTTAGGCAAGAGAGAGAGTCCAGAGCTTTTACACTGCTCTGAATGAGTCCAGTTATCCAGTAATTGGACTGTTTGACATTTGCTAAAACACCTTATAGCAAGTCCGTCACAAACTTGGACAGTAGTTTTACAATGTACTGTTTTCTTTTGTAAATGTTTTGTGGCACATTTCCCTGGCTCAGTGTCATCTTGGAGGTTTCTGTAGTTTAATGAATGGGTTAAAGAACCGAGTAATTTGGTCATCAGTTCCCACTGGGTCATTATCTACTAAGGGAGTTGAACCCTCACATGTCTGCCACCAATAAAGTCCTTGCTGGTCATCTTTTTTTAAAGGGACCAGTTGTCCTCTGGGTAATTAGAAGCTGTTGGCAGTCGGAAACATCTGCTTCAGATTTTGGTAAGGGTCTAGTTCTTTTTGCTTTAGGCCTTTGGAACAGACCTACTAACATCAAGTCATCTGGTCAAGAATGCGGTCTTTTCGAAAAGACTGTGAAACAACATAAATAAAGGTTTTCTTTTGGCATAAAAGTACTATTTAACCATATATTGGCACAACTTGGCAGTTTATGCAGTTACAGTACACTGATTTTTGTCGGTAGACTCTTTGTAAGTGGAACAATTGCGATGCTACTTAGAACAATGATAACCTGTTGTCCTATTGCCTGCTGTCATACATGTGGTACTGCTTTGATTTTAGAGCATCCATCCATGTCTGTCCTTTTTTACAGATGTTTCAGATTACAAAAATCTGCTGCATAGGGGCTGGGTATGTTGGTGGGCCAACCTGCAGCGTGATTGCCAGCATGTGTCCTGAGATTACAGTGACGGTGGTAGATGTGAACGAGACCCGAATCAAAGCCTGGAACTCGGATACTCTCCCTATCTATGAGGTACTCATTTCTCCACGATCAGCTGTTTGTGTTACTTGTATAAGATACCTTGGACTAACAGGACCATCAATAAAACATCATTTGAGGAAATAGCTTTTGATAAAATGGTGTTTCAAATGGGCACATGTATCCATTGTTGTAGCGGTTCTCTGTAGTTAGTGTAAGCACTTGGCATATGTATGTATTTATTGCAGTAGTTGCTGTCTGTAGTAGTATAAGCACTTGGCATATATATTATAGTATTTGCGTTTGTTATTTATTTTACAACTATTAGAAATGCGTTGGTTTTCTTGTGGCACCACCTTCAGTGTTACTCTATGCAATGCTAATGTTTGATTGTTTCCTCTGTCCTGGAAGTCTCTTTGCATAAAAGCATTAGCCAAATGAATAAATGTAAATGTAACTACAGCTCCAGAGACTTGTAGAAGCTGCTTTGGTGGTTTGTGGTGAACCACAGCTTAAAATATTGTAGGTTTCTCTTTCAACACTTGTTCCTCTTCATTTAAACTAGTTTCTCTGAGAAATCTGCTTAATTATCATCGTATTTGTGAAACCTTAAAACTTTCATTCATTTTTCAAACCGCTTCTTCCATTTCGGGTCGCGGGGAAGCTGGAGCCAATCACAGCTGACTATGGGCCCAAGGGCGGGGTTCACCCAGGACAGGAGGGCAACCCATAATCAAACCTAAAATGCCTAGGTGGTCTCCCATCCAAGGACTAGCCAGGCCTAAGCCTGCTTAGCATCCCAGCCAACCCTAGCTAAGGCCTTCTCAGAGCCATTTCGCTTCTAGATTTTCTAAATGTATGGATATATATTAAAAATATAATAAACTGTTTAAATAATAATTTTTTTTTAGTTTTAGTGGTGGTTTTAAGTCTAGCATGATTTGACTGGATCTCTATGGAGCTTTCCCTTCACCTATGTCCAAGTGGGGACAAAACAAACACATTAAATTACCTAAAGCGTCAGGTCGGTAAATGGCAGTTCACTATAAAAATTTTGTTGTTTTACGGCTGATTTTGAGAGGCATTTTTTATAATACACAAATATGTATTGTATCACCCAAATTTCCTCCGGCATCAGTATGTTTGTCTATCTGTTTTTCTGTCCAGCTGTGTGGATGTTTATTTATCCATCTGTCTATAACAGCACAAGTGTTTGTGGTGTTTTGTCAGCTATATGCTATGCCTCTAACAAGAGCCTCTCTCTTTTGACCCCAACTTCCCCATCCCCCATGTGTGTGCAGCCAGGTCTGAATGAGGTGGTGTTGTCGTGCCGTGGCAAGAATCTTTTTTTCTCCACTGACATCGACTCCGCCATTAAAGAAGCGGATTTGGTCTTCATCTCTGTAAGTTGCAAACCTATTTGGTAAAATTGTTCCACGTTAAAAGGTACTTAGTTCTTAGTTACTGCAACAGACTTTTAAAAGTAACTTAAAATCCTGCACCCTGTCATTTGAAATGTAAAGCCCTTTGCCCTCTGAAATGACATGGGGTGCCAAATCTCTCGCATTGAGCTCCCCCACCAAAATTGACAATTTTATTTATAATAATTTTTCTATCAGATTTTTTTTTCCTTTTCCATCTTAATCCCTGATTGTGTATTAATGTGTTACTTTTCTCAGACTGTATTGGGATTACATTACTGATCACTTTCTGAGAGTAATCTTCCTACTCATTGATTTAATTCCTCATTACTCCATACACAATTTTAGGGTATCCTGGAAATGCTATGTCAATGCTGTATTTAGAGAGAAATCTGCAATAATGGAATTTTTTCATTAATAGGAATTTAATTTTTACAAGAAAAACTTAGTATAAGGGCCCTGTAAATGCACTGTGTAAAATTAACATTTTTCAGATCAGTTAATGTGAGTAAGGTAGATAATGTAGTTATTATTCATCATTAGTAATGAATGTAGGCAGTGGTAGCTTTGTGGGTAGGAACTCGCCTCGTGATCGGATGGTCACTGGTTCAAGTCCCGGCCCAGGTTCAAGGTACTGTCCTGCTACACTGCAGAGGTCACATTTTGTTGTAATATGTGATGGGGTGTGTTCACAATGACAAATAGTCACTTTCACTTCACTTATTAAGTTAGTAACTGTAATTTGATAAGATTTTAGACTAGTGTGGTACAGCGGTATCCCTGTTGGAGCTTAAACAAAACTGCTCCAATAAGCCTACATTCAGTTCGAAGTGGCTTTTTTATTGGTCAACTGACTCATGATTTGGGCTCTACTACTCTGTAGGTAAACACTCCCACTAAGACCTATGGAATGGGAAAGGGCCGCGCTGCTGATCTGAAGTTCATCGAGGCGTGCGCGCGGAGGATCGTGGAAGTCTCCGATGGCTATAAGATTGTGACGGAGAAGAGCACCGTGCCGGTCAGAGCAGCCGAGAGTATCCGCAGGATCTTCGATGCCAACACCAAACCCAGCCTTAACCTACAGGTAAGTGTGTGCTTGTGGAATTCATCACTTCAAGCACATAAAAAATTTACAGCATTTCCAAGATCAGCCAAGACAAGCTTTTGTTCACCAAATTAGCATTTTTAAACATTAAACTATGAAATCTTTGCAATTGCTAACAAATGCAGAACTAGTAGAGCAGGATGTGCACATAGTGTGTAATGAGTATTTGGAGCTTATATACACTAATTAGAACTCTGCAAACTGCCTGAATGACTTAACACCATAACATGTAAGCTGAACCAGTTTAGCAAGATGTGCAAAAGTTGTTGAACTTGAAGCAAACCTGGGAGTTCAATTCAGTTTTATTTCAATAGCACTTTTTACAGCTTACGTGGTCACAAAACAGCTTTACAGAATCCCCTTATGAGCAAACCAAAGGTGACAGAGACCAGGAAAAACTGTAGGAAGCTGTAGGAAGAAGCCTGAGCAGAACCAATGCTCAGAAGGGGAACCCATCCTCCTCTGGTCTTCTGGGTCTGTTGTCTTCTCACTCGCAGCTAATGTGTTTCCTGTATGTTTTTGTCAGTGCTTGTGAATGAGTTAATAGACACAACCTGTCTGTCTTGCACTGACTGACACACATTTTTAAAAATATATATGCTTTTTGTTCCTTTTTCTGTTTTAGTTTTAATTATTATTATTATTATTATTATTATTATAAAAGTTATTTAACTAAAAGAAAAACCCCTCCCTATCCAGGCCTATACACAGGAATCTTACGCAAGCACATTTTCACATATTTATGACACGTATTAAGATTGGAATATTCAGGGGGAATTAAAAGGGGGGCATTGCTTTTGGGGTGCGCGCATACTCATTTGAGATCAGATAAGAAATATCTCCATATTTTACAGGTAAGAGAGAAACTTTCCATTTGTTCAGTAAAGGGCGACTCAGTTTTTTGAGTGTTATTAATGTTCAGTTCCACCCACTAGCTAAGACTCACCCGATGACACGACACTACAAACACTCGGAGTCATGTAAAGTCAGCCACAACATCTTTTTGAACTGCCAGCTGCCCATTCTGCTGGCTAGCACTGCTGTGAGGGATTGCATTGATTCTTTGTGCGTGCTTGTGTTTGTGTTTAACGTGAACCTCATTAAAGGACGAAGTCCAACAGTGAGAATCAGTGTGTGGTGGGATTATGGGAGATTTTCAGTAATTAGCAGAAGAATTACTCTGGCAAAGTGAGATCAAGTCCTAAAACTTCCTCTTAAGTAACATTAAGAGGACATTTTATTCTGTTCAGTTCTAGTTGCTGTATTGGCATGGCAAAAGTTACATTTGTAAGCATGGATTTCAAAGTTTAGGAGGTTTAAAAGAAAAATCAACTATTAAAGAATATTGGAGGTCTCTTTCAGATACACTGCCATGTCTATTTGCTGCTGTAGACTGTGCTCCTTGTGTGATGGCCCCACTAGCTTGTCTATGTAGAGAAGGAATATGATCTGTGAATTACACAGAGTGAGACCAGGAGCTAAGGCCAACTCCTGAGAGGTAAAATGTATTATTTTTTTTGTTTGTTTATTGTTTTTTTTTTAATATTGCCCATTTTTATTTCCTATTTCCTTTTATTTCTGTAAAACATTCTAAATGTTGTGGTATTATTCTAGACAACACATTTTCAGTTAAAGTGTAGTATGTAAATATGATCAGTGGTGCAGTAGGAAAATCCAGTTTGATGCTTACTCAAGACAGTGTGCTTTGTAAGTAGCACCTTAGCAACCACATTGGATGTCATAGTGAAAAAATAGATCTATATCCATCTAACTACTACTTAGAACTCTTTGAGACACCATAGCAACAACCAGAGATACCTTAGCAACCAACTGGGATATCATAATGACCAACTAGAACTACATTCATCTAAGTACAATTTGGAACTACTTGGGACACCATAGCAATCACCAGAGATACCTTAGCAACCACCTGGCATATCATAGTGACCAACTAGAACTACATCCACCTAAGTACTACTTACAGCTACCTGGGACACCATAGCAACCACCAGAGATACCTTAGCAACCAGGGAATTTGGTTAAGCACATCATTCTGCACTTTGTATTAATTGACTGCACAAATAGTGTCATTTGTTTGAGTATATTGCTTTCTTTAGTGTTTTACAGTAACAGATGTTTGAAGTGGTTTGGATTAATGGGTTTATATTTACAAAACACATTTGAGTTTATCAGTGTAAACTGTAAAGAAATCTTTCTTTGAACTTTTATAAGTCAAATAAAAGTTCAAGAGAGCAAATAAATGCCTTGTTCTGTTTTTCTTTTTAATCCCAGCTTTTCTGAAAATGGGGTTTGTAGATATGCCATCCTGTCTTGCTTGTGAAACTGGCTTGCTTTTTTTTGTACCTTATCTGTTCTTTATTTCCTGGTCAATTATTTTTTCTTGTGTTAAAGGATACCAATGAACACCAAAGGATACCTTCTGCATTTTATCCGATATTGTCCTTGAACATGGCTTTGACAAAGCATACATACCATAAATATGTCTGTACTTTCCCGAAGCAGAATTCAGAGTTCCCACAACCCATCTGTCTCTCGCAGGTGCTCTCAAACCCAGAGTTTCTGGCAGAAGGAACTGCGGTTAAAGACCTAAAAGAGCCAGACCGTGTTCTGATTGGAGGGGACGAGACTCCAGAGGGTCAGAAGGCCATCCAAGCATTGTGTGATGTTTATGAGCACTGGGTACCCAAATCCCGCATCATCACCACCAACACCTGGTCTTCCGAGCTCTCAAAATTGGTGTGTATGTGCATGCGATGTTTTAGATAAACATTTTAACCATTCTTATTACTCCAACATCTCCATAAAATCTTTTATATTGTGATAATACACCAAAAATATCTCATGAAATTTAAACATTTTTACAAAAAATGGGCATCACAATACTTATAAATGAAACACACAGGACTTACAAGCTGAAGAGAAAGTGACTATGTGCCATTGTAAACACTGTGACAACACAACGAAATGTGCATTTAACCCATTACGTGTGGAGCAGCGGGCAGCTGTCAACAGCACCCAGGGAGCAGAGTAGTGAGATGGTACCTTGCTCAAAGGTACTTCCATGATTCCCAGACGGGGACTTGAACCTCTGACCTTCAGTTCACAAGAGCAAGGTCCTAACCACTAAGCCACCACTGTGCAAAAGGCACCTTCAGAGGGAATTAAATCCCAGTCTTAGAATTACTAAGTGTGACTCTTATCAGAAGAGAAAAGATTATATAGCCTTTTTATAACTAAGAACACTATTAAAATAACATTGTCTTTAAATTTACAAGATTGTACTCATTCTTTCTGAAAATGTGCTTTATCCAACAGGCAGCAAATGCATTCCTAGCGCAGCGCATTAGCAGCATAAACTCCATCTCTGCTCTGTGCGAGTCCACTGGTGCCGATGTGGAGGAGGTTGCCAGAGCCATCGGCATGGACCAGCGGATTGGCAGCAAGTTCCTTAAAGCCAGCGTAGGTGAGTTGATGTGAATGTTTTGAATCACTCCAATGATTCTCAGATGTGAGGGTCATTCACGAAGCAGGGTTTCAGTTGGTCAGATTTCTTAAAGCAGTGATTTGGTCAAAAAGAAAAATTTCCCCCTACTTTACATAAAGTTTATCAGGAAACATGTTGGATGATTGAACTTAGTTACATTTTCCTAATGGCTCAAGTATAAAACTAAAGAAGCAATGGGATTTTAATGTCATTTTAGCATCATCTGAATGCACTGTAATAAAAGAATTGCCACCTCAATATTTTCAGCATCAATGTGGAGCAAAAATCAGGCGGTTACGGGCAGTCCTGCTCTGATGCCTTGTAGGCAATGTTAGTTCATTGAACAGCTTACGTGGCACTGCATTAATAACAGGCCCAGTTCTATAGTGGAAGTCACTGCATGGGCTCAGAAACACTTATGAAAATTGTTGTCTGTGAACCATTTCATTGCTGCATCCACAAATGTAAAATTAAAACTACCATGTAAAAAACAAAAAATAGCCTGAGCTCATTTAAAATGGACTGAAGCAAGTGGAATACTGTCTTATGGTCTGACAGATCAACGTTTGAAATTCCTTTCGAAAATCACAAACTTTTTTCAGAAAGACAATGCTAAAATGTATGAAAATAGCATGACCCTATATTTGAAACACAGTCAGTACATATTTATAAACCGCTTGAACGAAAGTACAAGAAGACTTTGTGTGGTGTAATGCAGTATGTTACTGAATACATATAAACATATACATTAGTCTGATGCTTGTATAACAATACCAAACATACTGATAAAATCATTTCAGCTTCAAGATTGATGCAGCTACTTTTTAGCTCTACAACATCCATTTGAACATTTTTAACTTTCCCATTCGGTGTCAAACCACATAAGCATATGTGAGATTTACATTTGCCAATTTGTAACATGCAATTTTAGACAACATGTGGTGATTTAGGCATAGAGTTTGTATTTTAAAAAAAGAATGCTTATTTGTAGTCATAAACTTCTGTTACTTGTTAGTTAGCAATGTGGCTTCAATGCAAAAACAAACTGTGTAAATTCACTTATTGACCAAACTCTTTGAAATAAAGTTTTATTCTATTTGTGTGTGTCTGCCAGGTTTTGGAGGGAGCTGTTTCCAGAAGGATGTGCTGAATTTGGTGTATCTCTGTGAGGCACTCAATCTGCCAGAAGTGGCTTCGTACTGGCAGCAGGTACAGCAGCCCTACAGCAGGGACATGTAGAGATTTCATATGCATGTAAAGTATGAGGCTTCATAAAAAGAGCCTGATGCTAAAAGTGTTTTCTTTTTTCTTTTTTCTTTTTTTTTGTTCGTGCGTGTTTAGGTGATTGATATGAATGAGTACCAGAGGAAAAGATTTGCCTGCAGGATCATTGATTGTCTTTTCAACACTGTGACAGGAAAGAAAATTGCTTTGCTGGGCTTTTCTTTCAAAAAAGACACTGGAGACACCAGGTACACAAACACATGTCTGGTTTGTAAGACATTTTTTTAGTGCGGAGTAGCAGTGCTAATGATAATTAGATGATGATGATGATGATGATAATAATAATGTCTAAAATGATATATGTATCAAAAGTGTATGTCATATATTAAGGCAGGTGACTTCACATAGAAAATATATAATTTATTGTCCATCATGCTATTATAATTTTATATTTCATCAAAAATATATATTGGTGTTCATTTGAAAATATATAAATACAATGCTTGTAAGGTTATTGTTCATAAAACTCAAATTCTTAATGACATCTGCTTCCAAACTTTAGAGCACTGTATTTCTGCCCTTTTTACAATGTATTAACCTATCTGTTTTGGAGGCCTTTTTTTTTTTTTTTTTTTTTTTTTTTGAACTCTGCCCTTCCACCAACTGCTATACTCTAACCTTACACACACACACACACACACACACACCCATGATCTACCTAACCTTTATCCAGACTAAATACTTTCTCATGCTACAGCTAGTGTAGTTTTTGCTGAGTCAAAACTAATGATGACTCCGCAGGCCTTTCACCTGAATTGAATTGCACAGTCAGTCTGAATTGGAAAGATGCACGTTAAATCTAATGTAAGATTAGGTGGATTAACTTAGGAGACTTTTTTGTAATGTAATAATCACATGTAGTGATGTAGTTGAATGTTTAACATTAACCAGATTGTTTTCTGACAGACAACTCTAATAAATGGATCTGGTTTGATTCATTGTATATTTAGAAGAATATTCCAACATTTTCAGTGTCTTCTTTCCCACCTAATCATTTTCCTTGTATTATAAGTGTATTTCAAGGCAACAGCTTTCCTGCTCTTCTACAAGCCAGAGAAATTCTTTTCTGTAAATATATCAACAAAACTTCTGTTATCTCATTCTAACTGTATCCAGCACTACATTAAAGTACGACAGACTTAAGGAGGTGGTTTAGAACACAGTCGTGTATTGGCTGATTGCATATATAGGGGGTTTTATGTCAAAAACCTTTGCAAAGTGTCTCTCTTTATGCTGAGATGCCATGCTGCAACTGTGTTCTCTGTATGTGTGTTTTTAGAGAATCATCCAGTATCTACATCTCTAAATATTTGATGGATGAGGGTGCGAAGCTGCACATCTATGACCCCAAAGTGTTGAAAGAACAAATCGTACAAGACCTGTCCCAGCCAAGCATCTCTGGAGACAACCCTGAAAGAGGTCTGTATGTGTCTGTGTGTGTCTGTGTGTGTGTCTGTGTGTGTGTCTGTGTGTGTGTCTGTGTGTGTGTCTGTGTGTGTGTCT
>JBBPDA010016935.1:0-13995 GCA_037974385.1 Arnoldichthys spilopterus | reverse complement strand
GTGTCCGTGAAGAGCGACCAGTCCATGATCATCCCTCCCGGGTTCAGCAGAGGAGGTGGAGAACCCAGCTGTGTGTCTGTGAATGACAGTTTGAAGTTGTCACCATTGGAAAGGTGAGTACCGCCTCTCGGCTGGCCCAAAGAGAACAGCAATGCAAGCCTCAGAGTGAGGGTCCATTCGGTTCGTGAACCACAAAGTAGTTTAACGGCACTGAAGAGATACAGTGGTATTTCAAGTATTTTGGTGAGCTCAGAGACGAGACGAGACTAGACGGTAGTTAGGAAACGTATTTTATTGAAGAGGACAAACAGAAGAAAACCCCAAAAGGGGGTGATGGTGGCGATGAAGGGAGGAGATGCCACAGAAATCGAATTTGCAGAAATATTACCCAAAACAAACGAGACAAGAATATCAAGAAGGTATTACAGATCTGTAGGAACCTCCATGATTAGCAGTTCGTTCGAAAATGAAACTAGTTTCGGGTGTTTTTCAACCAATAGCATGATAATCGAGCGTGACTGGCACGAATCAGGCTGGAAATAGAGTTTGGACTCTACTAATCCACAGTCAGACCAATGGAGGATATTCTAGACCCAGGGATGGTCAAGCAGAGAGCATGGGGCAGATCTATCAGGTTGCATCCTATGATAATCCTAATCCTACGATGTTCTACAGCCAGGGTTGGTCAGTGAAGACTACATGACTGCATGCTGAACTTTATACACAGTAGCAATGGGTTTGGCTGAAACGCCTAAACGTAATCAACACATTTCTGTGTAAAAGTGAATTATTGATTCGTTATCAACTGTTAAACATTTCTATTATTACAAAACCAACCTTAAAACTTCACATTGTCATTACATGACAGAGATCTACAGCAGGGTTCCGCCCCACCGGTAGACGACGAACTGCTCAGACTTTTAGTGAGCCACAAAACCAGCATGAAGAACAAGTATGAGAGCTTATTTGAGGGAATTAAAACAGACGAGAACAGGACCCTCCTGGAAAGGATCTACACACAGCTCTACATTATAGAGGGAGCGAGTAAAGGCGTGAATGAAGACCACGAGGTTCTACAGATGGAGAAAACGCCCAGGAAACACCTACAAGACACTCCGATTGAGTGCTCAGATATTTTTCGCCCTCTACGCGGTTCTAAAGGCGAGGGCGAAGAAGGGAGCGCTGGATCTGTGAAGGTTAAAAGCTTCAGAAACAAGGGAGGAAAAGTTGCCAAAGTACAGAAGGTGAGAACTGTGCTGACTAAAGGCATCGCCGGCATTGGGAAAACGGTCTCGGTGCACAAGTTCATTCTGGACTGGGCAGAAGGAAAAGCCAATGAAGATCTGGATTTCATGTTCGTGCTTCCGTTCCGAGAGCTGAACTTAATTAAACATGATGAGTACAGCCTTCAAGGCCTTCTGTGCGACTTCCATCCTGAGCTCAAAGTTCTGGACCCGAAGATGTACAACAAGCTCGAGGCTGTGTTCATATTTGACGGTCTGGATGAAAGCCGAATTCCACTGAGGCTTGAGGCATGTGAAAAGGTGTCTGACGTCACCGCGACGTCGTCGGTGGGCGTGCTAATGACCAACCTCATCGAAGGAGAGTTGCTTCCCTCCGCTCGAATCTGGATAACCTCCCGGCCAGCGGCAGCCGATCAGATCCCTCCTCGGTACATCAGCCGTGTGACAGAAATCCAAGGATTCGACGACCCACAGAAGGAGGAGTACTTCAGGAAGAGGATCAGTGACGAAGACCAAGCCGAGAGGATCATCTCCCACATAAAGGCAACGAAGAGCCTCCACATCGTGTGCCACATACCAATCTTCTGCTGGATCTCGGCCACTGTGCTTCAGAGAATCGCAAAGGAGCAAACGGAAATCCCGAAAACCCTGACTGAGATGTACTCTCACTTCCTGATCACCCAGACGTCCGCGAAGAACGAGAAGTACGAGGAGAACGAGGAGAGAGACCCCCAGAAACTGCTGGAGTCCAACAGGACCATATTCCTGAAACTGGCTGAACTTGCCTTCAAACAGCTGATGAAGGGCAACGTCATGTTCTACGAGGAGGACCTGAGAGAGAGCGGCATCAAGGTCACCGAGGCCTCGGTGTATTCCGGCCTCTTCACAGAGATCTTTAAGGAGGAATGTGTGCTTCACCACAAGAAGGTCTACTGCTTTGTCCATCTGAGCTTTCAGGAGTTCCTGGCTGCTCTCTATGCGTTCCACTGCTGCCGGTGCAGGGACTTGGGCCAACTGGAGATCTTTGAGCTGCACAGAAAGTGGACCGAGAACGTTTCGCTGGACGAACTGCTGATCGGCGTGGTGCGTAAAGCCGTGCAGAGTCCGAATGGACGCCTGGACCTTTTCCTCCGTTTTCTGCTGGGAATATCACTGGAGTCCAACCAGAGACTCCTGCGCGGTCTCCTGTCGCGCGCACACAGCAGCTCACGGAGAACCGTAGAGTACATCAAGGCTTTAATCAAGAGAGAGGACGATCACGTCTCTGCTGAGCGAGCCATCAATCTGTTCCTCTGTCTGTCTGAGCTGAGGGACCAGTCCCTCTCCAGAGAGATCCAGGAGTATGTGAACTCAGGGAAGCGCTCAGGCGAGGTGCTCCAACCGGGACAATGTTCAGCGCTGGCCTATGTGCTTCTGACCTCTGAGGAGGTGCTGGATGAGCTGGACCTGAGGAAATACATCACCTCCGAGGAGGGTTACAGGAGACTCGTCCCAGCCGTGAGTGTCTGTAGAAAAGCTCGGTGAGTGTTCTGCCTACGTTTGTTTGTCATCTGCATCTGAACAGTGGTTGGCCACTTTATCGGAAACCCCTTCCGTGTAGCTCCACCTAGTAGTGTACAGTTATGAAAGTGATCAATGACGATATTAATGTTAGAAATGCTGCGTTTCTACGATGAAATGAAGACCCGCTATAATGCATTGAACTAGACAATCAGTTGCTGGCAGCTCGTCGTTTTTTGAATGGAGGTTTAGATGCTAAAAACATTTGGTGAACATTTGTTTCTGATGCTCCGAGTCCTTAGTGTCCAGTTTTAATACACAGTCTCAGTATGAATCCAGCTTTTCATTCTACCACTGACAAGTGACGTGGATAACGTTAGTTATTTCCTTGTTACGGTGGCGTATGTCAAGGAGTGGGATGTATTAAGCAGCAAGTGAACAGGCAACTCTTGAAGTTGACGTCCTGGTCAAGTTTATCTCTATAGCGCTTAATACAACTGGACGCATTTCAGCGACCACAGACTGCTGTAAGCTATGTCACCACGCTGCATTAGTTTGGGGCCAGTGCAAATTACAGCATCGGACATCGCCTTTGCTAATTTACACACCGCTCTAACGTTACTCTTAGTAACCTCACTCTGCTGAAGGTGAATATCATTAGCTCCTATGTGGAAAACTGTCCTTGAGTATCTATGCTATACACTGGTGTACACTGGTTAGTACCTACCAAAGGTCCTCCATGGGACAATCTGGGTACCCAGGGACCATTACTGCATGTGAGGAGTAAAGGCTAGCCTGTATGGCCTGATCCCACAGAAGAGCTACTGTGGTGTAGAAAGTGATGCTGACACAGCCTGTTATAATCATACCGTGTAATGTATTTATTATGTCAATGCAGACTAGATGGCGGTTATGCCAACAAGAATTCCTGTGAAACTCTCAGCTTGGCTCTACAATTGATAAACTCCCCCATACGAGAGGTGGACCTCAGTAACAATGACCTGCAGGAGTCAGGACTGGAGCTGCTCTGTGCTGGACTCAAAAGTTCACAATGTAAACTGCAGACACTCAGGTGAGCTTTCTGTAAATACCTTTTTTTAACGATAAAGTAAGCGGTAAATGTCTAATAAACTGAAAACGGATGAAAACCCGATAGTTGTGGTAGTAATGTATGCTGGAAAACATTTTGTAAATGTACTAAGAACCTAAGATTCTTTTAAATCTTCAAACGCATTCTGTAAACATAAACAAATTTCAAATTTTAAGTCTGGAACACGTTCAAAAAAAGTTGGGATACAGATCCCCTTTCTTTTAAAACACACTGTTTGTTTTCGACTTGGGAGCGTTTATTGTTGCGGTTCTGGAAGTGGCATCTTCGTCCATTCGTGATGGCCAGGGTTCTCCTGCTGTCTCTGAAGGCACAGTTTTGTAGTGCATGCACAATGGGGTCTGGCAACAGGTTATTCCTGCTAAAATAACCATGGACATCCTGGAACATTTTTGTAGGTTTTTGGTGTTAACCGTCCAGATGGTCCATTTTGCCTATGGCACAGAGCTTGAAGTACATGTTCCCCAAAAACAACATGAAACGTCGACTAGTCAGGTTACGGCACACTTTTCTATTGTCTTTCCATCTCAGGTGGCACTTCTTGATAGGTGACAGCGGTTTTCTGAAGTCCTCCTGAGCACATGTGGTGGTATTTGTCACAGTAGCATGACGGTTTCTCATGCAGTCTCTTCTGAGTGAACTTTTTATGGATGCTTCTTTTTAATCCATCCATCATCACCGTCGCCAGTTCACAGGCTTATTGTGGAATGTTTTAAAATGATGTAACCTGAATGTTTCGGAATTTTCCCTGAATTTTCTCAACTTTTTCACTCTTGTTTTGCATTAGTGTCAACTTGTTTTGTGTGTGTTGCAGGCGTCGTATTCAAAATACAATCACGTTTTTCATTACAACATTACAAGTCACTTTGCACTTTGTTCAGAGCAAAACGTTTAGGTGTTTTTGACGGGATTACCTGGTTACATTATCGGGTTACAAATGTACAGTGCACTTCCGGTATAATCTGTTCACTCTGCATTTACAGACTAGCTGGCTGTAATTTCACCTCAGATTCCTGTGAAATTCTAAAACCAGCCCTGCAATCAGTAAACTCCTCCCTAAAACAGCTGGACCTCAGTAACAACGACCTGCAGGATTCAGGAGTGGAGCTGCTTTCTGCTGCACTGAAGAGTCCACACTGTAAACTGGAGACACTCAGGTGACTTTTTTTTTGGCAAAACACTCTCAGCCTTGAAGGAGAGACACTGAGATGTATTCACCCAACCGAGGGTTGAGTGTTTCTCTCAATTTAATCATACCACACCTCTTCTGTTACTTCATTCAGCAATGTCCATCTCCATGAATTGTAATATCTGTTTGCAGACTAGCTGTCTGTAATCTTGGGGAGAAGGCTTGTGAACATCTGCAATCAGTTCTACAATCAGTGAACTCTCTGAAAGAGCTGGACCTCAGTAACAACGACCTGCAGGATTCAGGAGTGGACCTGCTCTCTGCTGGACTGAAGAGTCCACACAGTAAACTGGAGACTCTCAGGTCAGATTTCTTTAAATATGGTTTGAAATGCTCGGTAACAGTTAGATGCGAAGAGAGCAGGTAGACCTGCAGTTGCTTGGGGTCCATGACCCAAGAGATTTTTATTTTTCAGCATATTGGGAAAAATGGTCCCAGTGGTTACTCCTGACCAGTGGTGAGAAACAGAAAACACAACACATGCTGCCAGGGGAGGGTGTGGTGTGCACAGATACGAGCAAACAAGTTAACAAAAAATATACCTGCTAGTACTGAATTACTTAAATGTTGTAATTATTAAGCGACAACAAATCCGATTCATATAAAAACGGATGGAGAAATCGTCTTAGCCTATCAGATCCTTTGGTTAGGTGAGTAGAGAGTGTACTGCAGCTGGTTTTAGCTCTGTGTTAAAACACCTGTCCCTGTGTTTCCCCCCCTACCTGCAGATTGTCTGGTTGTATGGTCACAGAGGAAGGCTGCTCCTCTCTGGCTTCAGCTCTGAAATCAAACCCTTCTCGCCTGAGAGATCTGGATCTGACCTATGATCACCCAGGAGAGTCTGGAGGGAAGCTGCTCTCTGATCTAATGAAGGATCGATGTTGTGCACTAGAGAAACTACAGTAAGTGTGTGTATATATCAAAAGCAGGTCGTTTCCCCGTTCCTAAAATGAAGGGTATTTGAGATGATAGCATTTCAACGAACAAATTATTGGGGTTGTTTTTGGTTTTGTTGCTGCCAAAAACCAAACTACTCGGCTTAATCTTTTCATGCCTTCACTCACAAGCTTCGCAGCTCTAGTTCACAGTTTCAAACTGAGCATTAAGGTTAACGGAGGCCCAAACTGAGCATTAAGGAGGTTAACGGAGGCTCAAACTGAGCATTAAGGTTAACGGAGGCTCAAACTGAGCATTAAGGAGGTTAACGGAGGCCCAAACTGAGCATTAAGGTTAACGGAGGCCCAAACTGAGCATGAAGGAGGTTAACGGAGGCCCAAACTGAGCATTAAGGTTAACGGACGCTCAAACTGAGCATTAAGGAGGTTAACGGAGGCCCAAACTGAGCATTAAGAAGGTTAACGGAGGCCCAAACTGAGCATTAAGGTTAACGGAGGCCCAAACTGAGCATTAAGGAGCTTAACGGAGGCCCAAACTGAGCATTAAGGAGCTTAACGGAGGCCCAAACTGAGCATGAAGGAGGTTAACGGAGGCCCACCTAGAGAAAGAGACCGAGTAAAGGTAGAGAGAGGACATCAGTTGTTGTCGCAGCTGACTAGAATCGTGTGTATTTTCTTTAGGCTGGAGTACGGCGGGAAGAACAGGATGAAACCAGGACTGAAGAAATGTAAGACACACAAACACACACATACAGACACACTGGTGTTATCTCCACTAATCTGTGTGTGTGTGTAGATTCCTGCGATCTCACTCTGGACCCAAACACCGCGCACACACTCCTTGCTCTGTCCGAGGGGAACAGGAAGGTGCAGTGCGTGGAAGAGGATCAGCCGTATCCGGATCATCCCCACCGATTTGACCGCTGTCAGCAGGTCCTGTGTGCGGAGGGCGTGAGTGGACGCTGCTACTGGGAGGCCGAGTTGGGCTTGGAGGGGGGTTCGGTGTGCGTCTCCTACAGGGGAATCGGCAGGAAAGGAGACGGCGTGGAGTGTCAGTTCGGATACAACGATCAGTCCTGGAGTCTGGAGTGCGACGGTGCGTGCAGCAACCGGTTCTTTCTCAGACACAGCAGGATGGAAACGGCGATCCCGTTCTCCGTCGCCGACGTCCGCCAAGTAGGAGTCTACGTGGACTGGATGGCTGGGAGTGTGTCCTTCTACAGCATCTCCCCTAACGCACGCGCACCGAGCCACCTACACACACTTCACGCCACGTTCGCTGAGCCCCTGTACGCTGGGTTTAGGGTTTGGACTGATTCCTCCGTGAAAGTGAAGTGAAACCTTGGCAGTGTGAACACACTCAAGCACCACACGACCTCTGCATTTAACCCAACACACGTGGAGCAGCGGGCAGCTACCAACAGCGCCCGGGGAGCAGTGTAGCGGGACGGTACCTTGCTCAAGGGAACCTCAGTGGAGCCCAGGGACTCGAACCTGCGACCTTCAGGTCCCAAAGGCAGCGTCCTCACCGCTAGGCCTCCACTGGCCCTGTGCATCTGTGTGTGACAGAATAGTGTGTGTGTTGTAAACATGAAGGATGCATGAAGTCGATTTTTGGATCTGTGTCATCGAAAACCCTTTTTTCACGCACTTGTATCCAGCCGCCGTTTTCACCAGCATACAGCGGAGTCATCGCAGTTCCCTCGTGTTTAAAGACTTTTTCAGATAGTTGCACATGGCCAAAAATGTACTGACCCATCATTTCTCCCGCCATGTCTTGGCTACAATATCGGCGCACTCGTAAAGGGAGGGGACTTCAACCGAGTACTTAATCCACGATGTGGCCAACTTGGTAGAGGAGCTAGTTACCGTATCGGTCATGCCGGCGTCAAACCATAAAACCTCCCACCAGAAGTAGGGTATCAGGATGGGTCAAGCAGGTCCAGACAGCAGAATGGGTTTGTGTACTTTCCATGATATGCTTTTATGTTTTATGCACTTGTTAGTGACCCCTGTTTTCAAATAAACAGCCTTTATGACCTGTAGAAAACCACTTTGCCCATGAACGGTAGATTTGAAACAAGGCTTTTATTAGGAACAGACTATTCGAAACAAGTGAAAAGATAAGAAAACGTACAAGAAATAAAGAATCCCTTAGCCCCTCTATGACAGTTACCCCCCAATTTTCTATAGAAGACCTTCAAACACACACCCCCCCCCATTATTCTATCGTTGACCTTTAATGAGTTATAACAATCAGACACAATATATAAATGTTAAACAAAAAAAAAAACAGTCAAATCTCTAGGAACATGTGATTTTGCCCAGTCAGAAGTCTGATATTACTGGTATATGGACATGTAGCATTCATTTTTCAACACAAATTTCCCTTAGGTGTTTTCAGTGTTTAACAGTTGGTCTTCTGGCTGGTTAAAGTCTGGGACTTTGTTGCTCAGCAGCGTAGGCTGCTAAGGGAGAGGTTACTAGCACATCACCTCAGAGCTTTCTCGCATGGCTGGACCATGGTTGGTCTTCTACAGCTGATCGCATGAAACCAATGATTCTGACGTCATTCCAGTTAGCCTCGAGGAGTGATGTGTGGTTTTCTGAAAAAGACTTGCTCTCCAGCAATGGCGTGGGTACGTTTGACACAGTCTACCAGACAATCACTGGCATTTGTACTGTGAGTATGGCTCTGCAACTGAGTAGCCGTGATTCTGGTAGACATATGTAGTCCTCTCGTGAGTGTAGGAAAGGTGGACCAGGTTTCCCTCGGAACTACACTGTTTTTCCGACAAGGTTTGACAACAGCAGGGCTGAATGAAGTGGTGAACCATTTTCTCTAGACCAGTATGGCCTTCTGAGTGGTTCTGGTTCTACAAGTAATGAGTCAACAACAGTTCCTGGTCAGTCCCCAAATCTCCATACATCATTTCCTCAGCATTCCTGTATCACCATGACTGATGGTTCAGCAGGTTCCTTCGTTTCTCGAATTTGTGTAGATGTTGGCGGACTGGTGTTTTTCTTCAGTTTTGCATGGTTTGAGGACCCCCACCCAGTGTTCATCATAAGACTGAGATTGAACAATACTTTTTCAGGGTGTAGCTGGCTTCTTCTGTGCCAGTCACTGTACCACCGTAGCAGGAGTGCTTGGAGCAGCCTTATCCATCGCCATGTTGGGAGTTTGCATGTTTAGTCTTTGCCCTCGGTAGAACATACTTTGGCTATTTTGGTTGGAACTGAAGTGAGGTCTGCTCCTGTGTCTACAAGTTAAAAAAATTTTTTCTCATACTCTCATGCTGGCTTGGAGTCCATCAGCCCTTTGCTCCAACAGTGCCAGCAGGAGTTTTTACTCTACTACCCTCAAGAGATTGTTGCCTCGTGTGTGGGAAACTTCATTATAGAATGGGGAAATACATTTTTAGAAATGAAAGCTTCTTTGTTTAGGTTTCTAAATCAATTTTGTAGAATTTAAGACCTTCTTTCAAAAAAAAAACCACATGAGATCAATTGGGAAATCTAGGGGAGTTGGTAAGAAAGGACCCCAAGTGTTTTCCCTTCACACACTACATTGCCCACACTCTCAGCAGTACCATGGCGCACTTCTTCATGCACATGCGGGTGTTCGTTAGGGTACAACACTTTCCAAACCCTTCCCCACACCCCGAGCCATTTCATGTTTGGAGAGTGCGCCGTTGGTTAAAACTCGGTCTACTCTGAACCATGATATAGTTTCTCTCCAATGTGAATCAGTTTGTGTTTTTGGAGACTACTCTGTCTTGTAAAACTCCTCCCACAGTCCGAGCAATGATAGGGTTTCTCCCCAGTGTGAATGCGCTGGTGTTGTTGGAGGCTACTCTGCTGAGTAAAACTAATACCACACTCGGGGCAGTGATACAGTTTCTCTCCAGTGTGAATACGCTGGTGTTTTTTGAGGGCGCCACTATCTCTAAAGCTCTGTCCACACTCTGAGCAGGGATACGGTTTCTCTCCCGTGTGAATGCGCAGGTGTTTTTGGAGATTGCTCTGTTGATTAAAGCTCTGTCCACACTCTGAGCACTGGTACGGTTTCTCTCCGGTGTGAATGCGCTGGTGTTTCCGGAGACTACTCTGCACCGTAAAGCTCTGCCCACAGTCCGAGCAGTGATACGGTTTCTCTCCCGTGTGGATGCGCTGGTGCGTTTGGAGATTGCTCAGCTGAGCGAAACTCTTCCCGCACTCGGAGCAGTAGTACGGCTTCTCTCCCGTGTGAATGCGCTGGTGTGTTCGGAGGGTACCGTGCTCCCGAAAACTCCTCCCACACACCGAGCAGCGATACGGCTTCTCTCCGGTGTGAATGCGCTGGTGCGTTTTGAGGCTAACGTTCTCCCTGAAGCTCTTCCCACACACCGAGCAGTGATACGGTTTCTCGCCAGTGTGGATGCGCTGGTGGCTCAGGAGAATACTCTGCTGCGTAAAGCTCTGGCCACAGTCCGTGCAGTGAAACGGCTTCTCTCCAGTGTGAATGCGCTGGTGCTTTTGGAGAACGCTCTGTCTGGCAAAACTCCTCCCACAGTCTGTGCAGCCAAACGGTTTTCCCCCACTGTGAAGTTGTTGGTGCTGTTGGAGGTGACTCAGTTGAGTAAAACCCTCCCCACACTCTGAGCAGTGATGAGAATCCATTTCCTTCATTTGGTCCGGTGCTTGTCTGGGAGATGGGTCAGTGTGGACAGTAGCAGAGGTCTTCATATTCTCACAGTCTCTATCTATTTCTAGACTTAGACGTTCTTCTTGACTCTGTTTCTGCATGTTTGCAGCAGTAGGAATGAGATGCCAGTAGGAATCTGTTGACGCTGGAAGAAGGAGAAGACTTGCAAACGATGGTTGGTTCTATCTGGAGGAGGAGGAGGAGGAGGAGGAGTCAATGTCAAAACACAACAACATCGTGTCCAGGTCGAACAACATTCGACCTGGAAACCACCGACATAGAGGTCAGTACGCTTAGAAGCAACTCCAGAAAAGCAACGACGAACTGTTAAAAAAAACTCCACTAATAAATTACGACCATCACGAAGGAGAACAAACACATGGAAGAAACCATTCTTGATATCCAGTCACTTAGCATGAGAGACCTTTTCTGGTCTCCCTGAAAACCCCACAGTTAGCCCAGAGGACTTGGCCCAGATGACCACTCACCCGAAGTTCCCAACACATGGTTAAAGACATCCCAAGGAGCGAACCTAGCACCACACACTGTCAATTCTCTTGCCTTCATCCAATGTCCGAAATTGCTGTTTGCACTGGTCACTTTTGCATATCTCTCATATTCTCTATATTATCTATATATTTTATTTTGACTTGTATTTTATATTCTTTCTTATCGATCGTGTTCTTCTGTTGAGTTCACTGGTTCTTCTTGTCTAACACACTTCATTGCACTGTTGACCCAACGTAAACATACGTACAATCAATAAACTGAACTTGAACTAAAGAGCAAGGGGAAAGAACTCAGGGGAACAAAATACGGCCTTAATGATCAGAGGGACGATATATCATCAAACACTATAATATCCTAAATAATTCCTCCAATATTATAATTTCTGGAGACGTTAATACAGTTTTGGATCCTACAAACGGCCACTCACACACCTCACAAACTACCATAGACTCACAAACTACAAACATCCCAATTGTAATTTGTGATCATGCCCCAGTTTCCAGTTTCCCTCACTCTGAATATCCAATCCTCAGTCAATGGATTGGTATCTTAACCCTTCTCTACTCGATGGCGGTCATTTGAATGACTCTCCTTAAAATTTCACCATCACTTCTATGGGAAACCGGTATCAGTCATACGAGGGACAATTCGCTCATCTGATGGGGGAAAAAAACGCAACAGAAATGAGAAAACTGCTCAGAACAGGGAGTTAAATCATTAACCGATGAATACGCCAACGCTCCCACGGACGATAGACTGAAGGAATTAAAAACCAATAGGAAGAAATAATACACAGTTCCTAATTAGGCAGCGTAAATATGAAAACTATGAATACTGCAACAAAATACGCCAACACCTAGCCAGCCAATTAAAGCATAAAAATGGAGAGAGCAATGATCTCATCAACACTGGATACAACAGGAAACATTTTTCCAAACATTCTAGAATATTCCACCCCAACAGAAGCAGTCGCATTCTTTAGCAAATGAACGTTGACCCTAGTTTCTCTACTGAATTTTACAGACTTTGGGACTATTCCTCCGGTTACTCTGGACTGGTATAGAGAGGACAACCCTTGAGGAATCATCACATTCAGGACCTAAAAGAAATGATAAAGAAATGAAGTTCTACAGCACAAGACCTACAACCACACTTATCCCCACTGAGATGTACAACGAAAATAGCTCCGTATGCAAGACAGTTACCTAGGACTAACCACCAATGCATCTGGCAACATCAGCAGGGCTGTGAATGCACTGGACGAAAAAGCCAGACAAATGTAAATTACGCTCTAAAGACATAAGACAAGATCAGATAAACCTTCATTAGTCCCACAAGTGGGAAATGTACATTGCTACGGCAGTACAAAAGGTAACAGCAGCAGAAGAGTGGATAAAGCAATAGATACCATTTAAAACCTATACAGCTCAATAAGATTAAAAAAAAGAGTAAACGTTACAAAAAATATAGATAGTGTATGAAATATTCTATTTAAACTTGTATATGTGTATAAGAAGATCACTAAACATTCAACATACCCGACCAAATTTGGCTAAAACTCTTAACCTCTATAATTAAACCCATACTTTTATATAGCGGCAAACTTTACAGACCAAGACCTTATGCATAAAAATACTTTATGGGACACACATACCATATATTTAAATTCAAATATATAAATTCAAGATATTATTCTTATTATTATTGTTATAATTGTGTACATTTTTTATTATTTATGTATTAGTATTATTACATTATTTATTTTTATTTATTCTTATTATTACATTAGTATTTATTATTATATTATTTTATTATTATTAATAATAATTCGTTACATTGTTTATTATTTATGTATTATTAATATTATTATTATATTTCTTATTAAATTAGTATTTACGATTATATTATTGTTTATTTTATTATTATTTATTGTTAATTATTATTGTTACATTTTGTATTATTTGTGTATTATTATAACATTATTTATTATTATTATTATTAAATATTATTGTCTCTTCCCATGATAAGTGAGGGTGAGATTTTAAAGCTCTTTTAATCGCAGGCTCATCCTGACTCGTACGTACCACCACCACACAGTGTCCATCATCAGAAGCACTGGATCCCCAGAGAAAAAACGAGCGTGGACTGACCGCAGCTCAGGTCAGCTAGAGGGGGAACTCCGCTTTCTCTAATCGGCTCTCAAATATAAACATCTTACATACAACTCCTTAAAACACCCACACCACCCAACACACACGCATGGCTGACCACCTAGAGAGAGGGGGAGAGGGAGGGCTTACCTGCAGGAGTCCTCAGCCTCACTGCTTCGTTTTCTTAACGATTTCTGTAAAGCATAAGTAAATAATGAGAATGAGGTGTAAACAGCGTGTAAAAGTCTTCAGCAACTCTTTTCCTGCTTCTCCTGCTTCTCCTGCTTCTCTCTTTCACGACACTGGAGGATCCGATCGCAGCTCTTCTTCTGCTGCTCTTTCTCGCCTTTGGAGGATCACACTAGCGCCCCTACCGTTCCCACAGGGGAGTTACAGCACAACCACGTCATCACTGCTACACTTTCCACCCGCATTCCTCCCCCTGCGCTACGATTGGCTGACAGTTACTATGAGCAGTCCACTGGTTGGCTGAGAAAAGGTTCCCATTACTGTATTCATCCTGGACGTCCTGCTCAGTTCTGACCTCTACACTTCAATAAGTCCACACCGCACACTGACTCCTACTGTCCGAACCCTCGCAGACCTTCATCCTGGACGTCCTGCTCAGTTCTGACCTCTAAACTTCAATACGTCCACACCACACACTGACTCCTACTGTCCGAACCCTCGCAGACCTTCATCCTGGAGGTC
>JBBPDA010016925.1:0-16145 GCA_037974385.1 Arnoldichthys spilopterus | reverse complement strand
GAGTACTTCTGTTTTATCAGAGTTGAGTAGTAGGAAGTTTAGAAGCATCCACTGTCTAATGTCCTTTACACATTCCTTAATTACATTAAGTTGGTGTTTCTCACCAGGCTGTGCAGAAACATATAACTGTGTGTCGTCAGCGAAGCAATGGAAGTTTATTCCATGTTTTTTTCGGATAATATTATCCAGAGGTAGCATATACAAGGAGAAGAGCAGGGGGCCTAAAATTGAGCCTTGTGCTACACCAAAATTTACCTTGGTGCGTGTAGAGAAGTCACCGTTTATATCTACAAACTGATTTTGATTAGTCAGATAAGACCTAAACCATAAAAGGGCCATTCCCTTAATTCCAACATTTTCTAGTCTGTCAAGAAGGATGCTGTGATCAATGTTATTAACTTTACCTCTCAGTGTTTTTTTAATGTTATGGCTGGTGTAGGCTGAAATATTACATCCAATAAAATAGTTTATTTTTTGGATTTTTCAATAAAATAATTTGTCTTTGTTTATTCACAAGGTTAAAGTGATGTTTTTTGGCTTTAACATTTAATATTTGTGTTCAGTATCTGGTGTAACATATCTCATTTGTGCATGTAGTCGGTGTGGTGTATCTTTACACATAAAAATAAAATGTTATGTCCAGATGGCCACGTCTAGGTTTCTTTATTTAAGAGTTAACATCACTGTTACTTGTGTTATGATTATTGTCAGTGCATGCCTTGCTTCTGTACCACCAACCAACAAACACAAACCATGTGATGGCATGTTAACAAAGGGAATGCATTTTGGTAATTTTACTAACAAGACTCCTTCTTTCCCCTACTGATTATTTTCCTCTCTTCCCTCCTCAGTTGGATCAGTATGAGGTGGCGTCTATGCTGCAGGGTCGACGGGAGCTTCTGGAGCAGGAGTGTGGCTCACATACCCGTAAAAGGCGCATCCTGACCCCTGAAGACCTGCGGCACCTCATCGTGGATGACAAGCACAGCCTGCTCTATTGTTACGTGCCCAAGGTGGCCTGCACCAATTGGAAGCGGGTGCTGATGGTGCTGACGGGTGACGGACGCTACCGTGAGCCTCTGGCCATTCCAGCGAACGAGGCGCATGTGCCGGGACGCCTGCGCTCGCTCTCCGACTACACCACAGCAGAAATCAACCAGCGGTTGCGCACCTACCTCAAATTTGTCTTCGTCCGGGAACCCTTTGAGAGGCTTGTGTCGGCTTACCGAAACAAATTCACCCGCAACTACAATGTAGCCTTCCATAAGCGCTATGGGACAAAGATAATCCAGAGGCATCGGGCCAACCCCCAGCCAGAGGCGCTGGAGAAAGGCAATGACGTTTCATTTGAGGAGTTTGTGTATTACCTGGTTGACCCACGGACTCAGAAAGAGGAGCCCTTTAATGAACACTGGGAGAGGGTTCATTCGCTATGCCATCCCTGCCTTATCCACTATGATGTAGTGGGAAAATATGAAACTCTAGACCAGGACTCGCAATACCTGCTGAAATTGGCAGGCGCTGACCAGGAGGTACAGTTCCCAACCTCATCCAAAAGCACAAGGACCACTGGAGACATGGCGGCCAAATTCTTTGATAACATCAGCCCCTTTTATCAGAAGAAACTCTACAACCTTTACCGAATGGACTTTCTGCTATTTAACTACTCAACACCAGCCTACTTGAAGTTGAGATGAGCTGGATTTCGGCCTCCTCCACTCTTTATATAGATGAGTTCGAGGTTGTGTGCTGGTGTGCAAGTTCTGCACTGAAATAAGAACACTTTAGGCCTGGGCAGGATATAAAACTAATTTTACATAATCTCACAATATTTTTTATTGCTTATCCATTTTATTTAGTAATCCGCTCCTTACATTTTTAAAATTGTGTGGTCTAAATTCTGAGGGATTGTGGGCATTTTTTCTCTTTAAATGCCACACACAAAAAAGAAAGAATATTTTAGACTGCGAAGTTATGATCATTTTAGATTTTATCTACCAGTCGATCTGCTATGCTGTATGTTATGTCACACTCTGGGAAATCTGCAGCAGAAACAGTTGGATTATTCTTTCCCAGACCTCTCGGTTATTTCCCATTATACCCATCACCTTTGAAGTGATCAGCTGCCCAGGCCTAGCAGACTTGGATCAAATTTGTACATAATTTCCACATAAGCAAAATATATTTTTCTATATATTTTAGCCAAAAGTAAGTTAACTGAAAGATAAAAAAACAGCTGATGTGTTTTATTCACGTGGAAATTCTGTACATACTTGAACCTAATATGCCCAGTGCATCTTTTTTTCAGTGTGACTGGATTAGTTTGCAGACTGTTAGCTCATATGGACGTAACTGTGACTTTGTGAGGATGTGCTGGTGTTTATATTCCACTGGTGTGCTTCCCTGAGTGGATTGTGCTGCTGGAGGGGGCTCCGAGGAGATGGGCCCTTAATAAGCCATGGTTCTCCCTGAAGGCAAAAATGCACCGCCGAGAACAGATTACTAATGGCAAGGTGCTGTATCCACCCAAGCCTTACCACATTGCCTCTGGAATTCCTTTGGCTGTGTTTAGGTACTGACTGAACTCTCAACTATGTGCCTTTGAGACTCTGAATGCTGACTAACTGAAGCAGGATTCTTCGTTAGCTGACAAATGCAGAGTATAGCACACATACACACACACACACACTCACTCAATCTCCAATCCCAATTTTTATATTTAAGGTTTTGCAGAGATATTTATTGTAGACATTATACTTTTGCTCTTGAACTGTAATCAGCAGAGGTTTTACTCAATGCTGTGAATCTTTATTCCATTAAGTTTACACTTTCTGATTTTTTTAAAATCATTTCCCTCTAGTGGCAGAGATAAATGCTGAAGTGATATATTAACTCTCTTGAAATATGTACATAATTTCCTCAAGAATTAAATACATCAAAAGTTCGATCCCTGGTGTTGCCACAGCCATCCATGGTCAGGAGTCCATGAGGGGCACAACTGACTTTGCTCTCTCTGGATAGGTAGAATGGCTGATGTAATGAGAAATGACAGTCAGCGTTCTCCGAGCGTTACGCTATTAAGTGATTCTGTTTTAGGCAGATATAACCCCATTTCTGGAAAAGTTGGGATTTTTCATAAAATGCAACAAAAAGAAAATGTCTAATGTGTTAACTCTCTTGAACTTTTATTCAACTGACTTCCGATGTTTTCACTGATCAACTGATTTTCGTAAAATATAAACAAATTAAGAATTGGACATTTTTAAGGACATTTTGAAACATTGGGTATAAAAAGAAGAATCCACCAAAGGCTCAGTCTATGTAAACAAAGATGGGTCATGGCTTTTGACAAACTGCATGAGAGAAGTGTCAGTCTGTTCAAAACGAACATTTGTCAACATAAGATTACAAAGAATTGTGTTTTTTTTATCATCTACAGTCCATCATACAGTGAAAAGTTTCAGGGAATCTCGGCCCCTGTAGGACAAGGTCAGAAACCTTCCAGCCATCGATAGATTTAGGTTGATGTGAAAACACTGGAAATCTTGTAAAATAAAAGTTCAAGAGTTAACAAATCACACATTCTTAGTTGTATTGCAATTTCATATCTCAATTTCAAGACATCCTGGCCTAAAACATTTAATTTAATGTTATTTTCTGCAGTGCATCATCGCACCCCTCTTAAAAATTCTCAATTTTGTTTTTGTTTATGTTTTCATGTATCAAAGCTCTCACTACAACTTCCAGCATGCACTGAGCAAATACTGGGAACCACTGAGAAACCCTCCATGGCAACAAAGAAATCCACTGATGTATCACTCATGCAGAGACTGAAGGCATTCAGCTTTTAAGCAGTAACATTACCTATTTGGCTTCTTTCCTGGCAGTAGAAAATTTTTTTAAACCTTCCCTGCTGCAAAGCAGTTGCAGTTTTTAAAAGTTCTCCCCATCATCAAGATCCAAACATTGGATGTGTACAAGAGATGTAGCGAATAAATGTTTTGTCTAAATTTTGTCTAAAATGTCCTTTTAAAGGCTAAATAAAGTAATAAATGATTCCTGTGGAAATAATGTACTTTTTAAATTCAAGTTAACTTAGGGTTTTACTTTTTTTTCAGATTAAGTTCACAAATGCATCTGTTATGGTAAAATGCTTTTAGAAAGATTGGGGTGTTTTGTTAAAGGATGTGCAAAAGGAGGAGTTCAGAGTGCTGTTTCTGAGAAGTAGGCTGGCCAGCCAGTCCAACTCCTCGGGAATTAAATTGGTAAATGCTAGCCTTCTCACAGAGTCACCCCTTTATTTAGCATGCATCAGGCTGGGTAAACAGTGCATAGCTGTGGTCAGGGTGAACGGAGACCCTCATCAGAGCCCTCCTTGTTAAGCTACAGTATCCAGGGTGAGGCGCAATCTGGCTACCGGCCACTGCAGTTCGGAAAGAGGCATGTTTCTTTCTTTTTTTTCTTTTTTTTTTATAAATGCAACATAACTAAATAGAAGAATTAGTGTAAGCTGACTGATGATGCATTTCTTTAACTTGATTTAAACCATATTCATCATATCTTTTAGCAAAACTGCCCTAAGTGAAAGACACTAACTGTTGACATATTAATATGTAAACGATGTACACATTTAAATTAAGTCAAATCAATGCAGCACTTCCTTTAGTGCACAAATCCACTAGTGTCAACTACACCTAATAAACTGCTGCCTAAAATCTATAAGATCTGTTCAACACCACTGAATGAATAAGATGATTAATAAGATTTTTTTTTGTGTGAGAGCAAGAGAACAAAGTGATAAAGCAAAACTTTTGCAGCAAGTAATGATAACACAATGTATAACCCAAGGATGATAATTATTTCTAATTTGAAATATTCAGAAAATCATATTTGTTTACTGATTTTTAAAAAAGTCACAATTATAAAACACTGCTAAAGCCCCCTGCAATAGAGCCAGTGTGATAGTGTCATATTCTTATAACCTGAACAGTTACCAGTAGTGCTGGGAAAGAAATTCTGCATTATTAAATAATTTAGGTCTTCAACTCCACACTTCAGATCCAGTTTTGGTCTTGAAATGTATCACTGGTTATATTACATGTACATCAACAGTTCAGTCACTTACCAGTAATCACAAAATCCAGGACCGGAAACAGGATTTGGGGTCAGCAGCTGAAGCTGTCTGTGTGAATTGCTTCATTCTTGAAAAACTAGAAACTGTTTACAGCAATCAGATTTCCAAAGAGTTTAATTTCTTTTAAATCTCCTTCACAGAAATTTACTACATGAAATGATTACTGCATTGCTAGACATCTGAGACCAATAAACACATGCAGACTGTTGTAGTCATGAAATAGTCATGAATTAAAACATTTCACACTGTTTTACTGTATAAATGTTCAGAAGATAGGTATTCAGGATAGTAAATAAATGTGTGCATCATTGTGACTCCTGGTTCCCAACACCACCAGTGTAAAGAAAAGTCAGCAAGTCTCTCTACCACAAGCCATTTTGTCTAACCATTCTAAATGTTTACGTCCCAACAATTACATAATGCAAAGAATTTAAAGAATATGGATTTTTCTTTCTTTAAGTGGTATACAAATGGCATTTTCAACACCATGCTGATACCAAAAAAGTTCAGTCACTGATCATAATAGGACATTTTCTCATCCATATCCAAGTTACATGGAACTGGATGCAGAGTTAGCACTTCATATCCTGGTTTGCAAAACTGCATCTTCAAAATTTCTATGCAAATGATTTCCCCCCCAAAGAGATAGACAGTATTAAAACCTTGGCACTTGGCTGGTAATTTACTTTAGAACGTTGGGTACTTGTAACCATGCAGGTGCTGTTCTACTTAGGCTTTTTAGTCACTGTTGGCTTCATTTTTTTTGTCATATATTTACACCAGGACTCTGAGCCACTGTCAACACATAATTTCAAAAGATCTATGGTTGAGTTAAGCCCATCTTTATACCGCATTGCCCACAGAACCACAGACTGAAGAGGCAAGCCATCTGGCAATTTCCCACCTACCCACTTCCAACTGCTTTTGCTTTAGATGTCATCAGTTAGGATTTGTTTTAAACAGCTCTAAGTTTAATGTAGGGCTGATGTCACACATGTTTATTCAAATGGGCTGCTCTCACTGGCTGGACCTGCGCTACAGCATTTATTTAAAGAGAAATTGTACATTTTGCACATTATGAGCTGAAATATTTACACAGAAAAAAACTACAGGTGCCAGCCAGCACAATGTAGCAGTTATCTTGATTTGTGATCTTTCAAATAAATCCAATCCTGAATTGTGGCTATGGTTAAGCTGAAGAACTCAGACATCTGGTTTCTGTTTAGAGCTTGTCTTTATTTTATTGGATTTTATAAAGGCTGGAGGGAACATTGTCAAACATTGTGATGATTAGAGTGATCCTTTTCGAATCATTGTAGATTGTGAAATATTCTGTGCAGGTGTACACTGATCAGCCATAACTAACACCACTGACAGGTAAAGTGAGTAACTGACTATTTAGTTAATTTAATTAAGCGGTCAGGGCATTTCCAAAACAGCAGGTCTTGTAGAGTGTTCCAGGTATGCAGTAGTTTGTACCCACACAAAGTGACCCAATTAAGGATAACTGGTCAATTCGCGACAGGGTCATAGGCACCTAAGGCTCACTGATGTGCTTGGGGAGTAAAGGCTAGTCCGTCTGATCCAGAAGAGCTACTGAAGTTTAAAAAAAGGGAAGGCTGAATCTGACAGAAAGGTGTCAGAACACAATGCAGTCAGAGCTGTTTCAGCAGCATGAGGGGGACTTAATATTAGGCAGGTTGTGTTAATGTTATGGCTGATCAGTCTAATGTAAAGAGTTATTGTTTAAAATATCTTCTAAGAAGGCAGGTTAAAAAAAGCATGCAAATGAGGTTACCTGTAAGTTGATTTAGGTTATGATGTTTGAAAAAAAACCAAGTTATTTGTCAGCTGATCGTTCCAGTAGAGAAAACCTGAATGACTCAAAGTTACAATATAAAGAAGATTGTGCAGCTTTTTGCACAGTGACAACAGTGCAAACAGTGACAACTTCATTGAAAGACTTTTGAGAACACTCAAAAGATATTGAATAAAATACTAAATTTGAATATTTTGTCTTTATGGTAATATTTGTAGCAGCAAAATCCCAAAATATCTCCCATTGAGTCAGGTCCCTTGTTCACTGTGTAGTTCAGTCCTCAGGAATGAGCTTTAGTGTAGCTCTGAATCATTTAATGAACTTCACTCTTCAGCACAAGCATCCCTTTCATCACAGAAACTCTCCAAAACCGTGAGGAGCAAAGGCAGGTGGCATCAGCTTGTGGAAACCGTTGAAGTGCTCACAATATGTCCAAGCTCATTTAACACGTGGCAAAGAAAATGACTGGTCAATTCAGATACTGTCCCCAAAGTCTAATGTAGTCCTTCAGATTAAAAAGTCCTGCAACTTCATAGGTAGGTGTGTGTGTGTGTTTGTTTGGGGCCACAGGACAACACATCCACAGAACAGGTGTGCGTTTAACGCAGACAATTGCTTTTTCATCCAATGTTTGTGATTCAGTGTCCCAGAGGAGAATTCATCTGTATTAGCCTATTCATACTGCTAGTCCACATGACCACTGGCCTGTGCCTTTTCTTACCTGGACCCCCTTGTTCGACCACCCAGTGTCCATACATGCTAACCCAGATGGTGTTAGCTTAACTGACTGGTGAGGGGGGTTCTTATAGGCCAAGCCCTTCCACTAGCATGACCAGGTGGAAGCACAAGGCCAAAAAGCCAGTGCCCAGTAAATCTCCCAGAGCAGTCAGGTAGGGAATGGAGAAGTTGTCTGGATCAAGGCCTTTCCTCCACATCAGCCGGACAATCAGGTCGGCTGTATAGAGCAGGATGCCCACCTGTTAATGGTAACAATTAATCAATACTTTTAAATATAAAGGTGCTCTTTGGAGTGAAATAGAGGAACCACTTTTGTTCCCTAAAGAACCTTCCAAATCAGTTTTTTTTTTGTTTTACAAACTGTTCATTCAAAGGTTCTTCAGGGTTGGGGGTCCCAGTGCCAAGGACTCAATGTGAAAGAATTTCCACAGACCAACACACTCTAAATTTTTTCAAAGCAGAACCATTAGGCAATGTCATTGTTTAAAAAGAATTGCCTGTGGTCGTTATCTAGATAAAATAAGCCTTAATATTCTATTAAGGGGTGGGCAATATTATACACTTTTATGCTTTTCTAAGCACTGTCAGCACTTAAGGAAAATTGAACAAATGTTTTTATAAAGAGAACTAAGCATATTAAATTTAAGTGGATATAGTACTGGATTGGACCTCATATTATAAAAACTGAATAAATGTTTTAGAATCAGAAAAATTATTTAGTTGGCAAAATTTACTCAGAAAAAAAAAATACTTCAGTGAAAGTGATTACATCTTTATTACTGATGAATTGTGGCCCAAGACCTGCCCATGTCATTCAAATAGAGACAGAGACCCCCTGGCTGTACGTCACAAAAAATATACCCACTTTAAAAAATGGCTTTAGGGAACCATAAGTGTTTTTCCTGTTACATCACTTAAAGCAACCTTTTGTGGTAGTATAACTTTCAGAGTTAACACTGGCATTGAAAACAAAAAATTAATGTTTATTTTACATACAGTAACCTATGCAACACAAGTTTAAACATTAAAAACTATTCTGATTTTTAGATGTTTTATGAATATTACAGGAATTCTAATATTAATGATCTATCTTTATACATGTTTCTAAACTTCTCTCCTATTATTTGATTTGATCTTCATATGGATAGTGTTTTTCAGCTTTCTGCTCCATCTTCAACAGCTGCATCAACTTGTTCATGACAAGGCCTTTAGATTTCCTTCACAGTTCAGTGGTGCAAAATAATGAGGAAAACGACTACAGAGCGCATAGTTTCCCTTAATGATTTCTCTGAAATGTTTTCGTAATGTGTTCCAGGCCAGACTCCACAGCTAAAATGACTGGATTGATCATCTTGACAACACTGCAAGCACATCTTTACTGGTGCAGAGTGGAAGAGACTGTGTGTGTGTGTGTGTGTGTGTGTGTGTGTGTGTGTGTGTGTGTGTGTGTGTGTGAGAAACTGATTAACTGATAAGAGATTAACCTATCGACCATTTGATTTACCAATTTGACTATTTGACTAATCTATGGCAGCCTCTGCAGTTTCCTCTTCCTTTGCCCCATCACCACCACCATCATGGCAAGCAACTTCTTCTTTTATGGTGCAGGGTAACAACAAAAGCCATATCGCCCCCTACACTTCCTGTAATTTATTGCAGTCTATCGGAATGACATTGTGTACATATGGACATTACAGAACGTTATGTTTTTCCCTATAAACGATATGTAAATAAAAATGTATGACATGTGTGTGACATTTTGTAATAATAATTATAATCATCATCATCATCACCATCAAGGTAATAAATTATTTTGTTTCTGTATAAAATTACTCACCTTCCAAAGCACTGTATTGGATTATTTTGTTATTTAGTAGAACATTTATTAGTCTCATTTATAATTCACACTATTTTAAGTAATTTATGGAACAAAACAAGTGAAAAATTTGATTGACTCATCAAGTACTTTGAATTTTTGTGTTACAGTTTGGATATTAAATTAGGACTTCACTAGTTTGAAAAAGTCTCTACCTAGACAATGATTTTCTGGTTTTTGAGACAGTGCATGTTATTTTAAAGCCTTTGTAGTACTGAAATTAGGTACAACTTCTGGAGATGCACTGAACTGTTTATTATGACGTGAGACACTGCCAATATTCTATTGTAAGATGATCATTTTGCACTGCTCCATTATCTGTAATTATTAAAAAGTTGTTTTGTTTGTTGTTGTTTTTTTGTGGTGGCAAATATTTTGATATTTGACAAAAACGGTTAGCTAGACTTGGTCGAGACCAACTAGAATATTTGGGAAGACCAATGTCTGAATAAAATGACACTCTGTGTGTCTGTGGGTGTGTGTTTGGACTGACCTGGAGTAGTGCAGCACACAGGTAGCAGCAGGTGAAAGCCAGTGTGATGGCAGTGTGGCCACCTTGAAGTGTTTTAATGGCAAAGAGAAAGACTAGGTGGCCTGGTACCACGAGCAGGAAAAGTACTCTCGCTGACTTAGAGTTCACTCCTGAGAAAAAGAAGAAACACACATTGCTACGCACATTTCTTCCTCTTTGTCCAATAACAGCAATTAGATCTGAATGAAACCGAACTGAATACACTCTACTGTCTCAAATGGGAAATTGGAAGTTTGTGGATGAATTCTTGTGAATGAACTTTAAAAAGGCAAACAAAGTCAAACACACACACACACATGAAATATTTCCCTTTCAGCAATATTCAATGTCCCATGAGAGCTTCAGTCCAGCACAAGTTTGTAAATTCCAGGCTCAGACACACTTTATTATCAGCTCATCACATTTCATTAAGTGTGTCTAAATTGAGAAAACACCAAATAGTGCTGGACCAAATGTGTGAATTAGCAATTATACAACCCCATTTCCAGAAAAGCAACAAACATCAGTGATATTTTAACTAATGTGAACATTTAACTGGCAAAAGTACAAATTCAATAAAAAAAAAAAAAATCAATAGTAACCAACTTCATTGTATTTTGTTAGTATGCACAAATTTTGAATTTCATGGCTGCAATACATTCAACGAAAGATGGGACATAGTTACAAAAACATTGGAAAGTGAACAGAATATTCAAGTAACACTGGCTTGGGAGACTCCACATTAAGCAGGCTAACTGATAGCACGTAAGGTGTCCTGATTGAGCAAGCAAGGATGGGCTGTGGCTCACCACAAAATTTGTCAGAAAATTGTTAGTTAGTTCAAACATTACTCAGTGCAAGATTTTTAGGTCTTTTATCGTCTACAGTACATAATATTGTGAAAATGATTAGAGAATTTAGAGATGTTTTATAAAGGGTGCATAAAGGGCAAGGTCAGAAACCACTTTTGAATGTGCACATTCTTCAATTCCTCAGGCAGCAATGTCTAAGAAACCGTCCTACTACTGTGACAAATATAGCCCCCTGGGCTTGGGATTACCTTAAAAAAACTATTGACACTTAACATAGTCTGAAACTGCTTAACAAATGCTCATTGAAACTACTAAACAAAGAGGAAGCCAAACATCAACTCTATGACGAGTTCTCTGGGCCCAAGTTAATCTCAGATGGACTGAAAGACTGGTGTTGTGGTCAGATGAATCAACATTTCATCTTCTTTTCTAAGAAAACAAGTGTTCTCTGTGCCAAAAAAGAAAATGACCATCCAGACTGTTATCAGCAAAATGTGCAAAAGCCAGCATCTGTGATTGTATGAGGGTGCATCAATGCCCAAAGCATAAGTGAATTTTATGCATATGTAGGTACCATTGACACTGAAGTGTTGACCTATATTAGGATTTTAGACAGACATATGCTGCCATCAAGGCAACATCTCTTCATGGGACATTCATGCTGATCTTAGGAGGATAACACATGGGCTACAACAGCAGGTAATTGAAAGGCAAGACAGATAAACATGAAGTAAAAATTCCACTGTCCCAACTTTTTGTTGAGTTGGCTGCAGCTATTAAATTATAAATGTGCATAATTACAAAATACAATTAAGTTGGTTAGTAAAATTGTTGAAAATCTTTTCTTTGTACTTTTATAATGAAAATAATTTCTTTTAGTTTTTTAATTTGATTTATTAAAAAAAAACAAAAATCCAACCTGTGTGAAAAAGTTAATGTATCCATAATCTGTTAATCTGTTGATGAACAAAACGTAACTGACATTAGACACATCCAAGATTATTTACTGGCAGCCCTGGTAATCACAAATATCACTTAAATAGAACATTTGCAGCAATGTGATGTGGCACACAATTAAAAGAAATTCCAGAAGAGATGAAAAAGAAAGTTATTAAAATATATATTACTCTGGAAAGTGTTACAAAGCCCTTTCTAAGGTTCAAAGACTAAAAAAAAAACCACTCCAAATATGCAGAAATAGAGGTCACCAGACCAAATGCTATCTTTCACTCTAAGGTCTTTAACATCTAATATTTAAAAAATGTAAGACACTATAAGAAATAATTTTTAATATAAAGCATTACCTGACCCTTTAAAATCTGAGTTTTATTAAAATACTGCCTGAAAAATGTATTTTATAATAAAACATTGCATGGAAATGAACCTCAGCATTTCTTTAAACATGTTTCAGTCTCACCCTGGTGGGCTGAGAAAAGAACATAGTTTTTTTTTTAAAACCAGTATTGCACCAGTTGAATGAAACTCCTCTAAAGCTGATTTGACTGAAAGACTGACCTGCAGAAAAAAAGGTCATGCAGGGGTTTGGCCAGTGCTGCCTCATCTTGTAGGGTAGCACTCCGGGGATGCTCCAGAAGTGCAGATAAGTAGAGATTCTGCTTGCTTGGATTGCTACCAGGTTTCCCCCAACACCTGAGAGTTATAAGATTTCCAAAGGAGAGAAAACACAGGAAAAATATATTGTTACACAGATTGGTTTAAGATAATTTCTTCCTTGCCCTATAATGTTATTTGGAAGATATGAGGCCTTCTTTTGACAGAGATGAAATACAAAAATGTGCGCGCATGAGATCTAAAGCAATATTCAAAGTAATTTTAGGAGCTTCTGGGCGACACGAATGTTGACCTACACATTTTTCCACACTTCAAAGCATGAAATTGAAGATTTATAGCTATTCCATGTTTTTGACTGAGCCAAACTGAAGATGGCAGCAGCAGGTGGGCATTCTCTCAGCGAGCACAAAAGTCATCAGTGAGGTATCAAATGAATGTATTATTCAATCAGTCATTTCATTTTCTTCATTCGAGAATGTTTATCTTTCCGAATGAACTGGAACAAACTGAGTGTTTCTATCTAAAGTCTAAAAACTTCACATAACCGTAAATACAGAGGCTCTTGAGCGGTGCAAGTCTCTAACCCAGGAGTACCCAACTACAGTGCTGGAGGGCCACTATCCACCACAGCTAGGTGAGTTCTCTGCTCAAACGTACCTGATTCAAGTCACCTGTTAATTGCCAGGATTAGTGAGTGTGTTTGATGAGGCGAACTACCAAACTGTGTTGGACACCAGCCTTCCAGGACCAGCGCCGGACACCCATGCTCTTAGTGTTTTCCTCATCACTGGGAAATCACGAGTTTGTTCTTGGGTGATGACACAGTCCTTGGGTCACTGTGTGGTCAGGACTGGCCTCCCACCCTCCCCACCACCCAATGATAAACAGCATGGCTAGCTAATGTAACAACATGCTCCTCCACTCAAGTGTCCAATGATGTTTAAAGATGCATAGCCAATCACAGCTCCAACACCAATGTTAAGTTTACTGATGACACGGTAGTGCTCTGCCTCATCTCTAATAATGATGAGTCAGTCTACATGAAGGAGGTGGAAAACCTGGCAAAGTGCTGCCAGAATAGCAGGTGACAGTTGCGAGGTCCCCCTTGAACTCTGTCATCGCTGTCCCATAAAAAATATAGACAAACATGGCATGCACAGTTTCATAGCTTCAAGATTCCCTAAAACCTCCATTTTCCTTGATTTGACCCACACTGGTAGATCTTAAATCCATCTAATTGGATATGGCTTCAATTGACCCGGTATAGCCTCAATGTACAAATTTTTATATCCCCTGCACAATAAAATAACATTGTAAAATATCTTATTTTTTGTGTTTTTTAGGACACTTTAGGAAATGTCATAAAATTTCAGGCTAAAAGAATGACATGCAGGGTATTTTTACTGCTGTTAAATGTAGAAAGGGTCAGATTTGAACCTTATATAATTTGGAACAAAAAATAACTATAATAAATAATACATAATTTTACATAATAAATGTAACTGACTTAAAAACTAATTTGTCCCACACACCATCAAACTGTTCAACTCCTCGCTGGGGGGTAGGAGGGGGAACAGGAGGACAGAGGAGGACAGGACAGAGCAATTAGCCTAAACAACACAACTGGACAATAGAACATTAGGGACAGTTTAATGGACTACAAAACATAATTGTGCAAGTTAAATGTGCAATAATAATTCCTATTAATAAACATAAACAATGACTGTTAAGGGAACCAGTGCAATAATTCACTACAACTACTTAAAACTATTTATTATCTGTAATACCCGTGCAATAATTACTACAATTACCTACTGTGCAATAACAATTACTCACAATCACTAATTTCTGCTACATCCCAATATGTATCATTACTCTGTGTTGTTTTTCATCCCACAACCATTTACTTATCACTACTCTGCGGACTGCTGCTACCACTACATCTTACACTTTTTACACATAGCCTTTTATTTTTTCTTATATATATTTCTATATTTCTTTGTACTTAGTCTCTTATGCATTGCTCTTTTATTTATTCATTTATTTTCTCATGTATTACCTTTTACAACTATGCCGGTGTACTGCTACTTGAAAACTTAATTTCCCAAAGGAACCTTCCCAAGGGATTAATAAAGTTTTAATCTATCTAATCTAATCTAATCTAATCTACCTATCTATCTACCTATCTATCTATCTATCTATCTATCTATCTATCTATCTATCTATCTATCTAACGAAATAAAAAAAAATTTCAAACTAACAAATGTACAATAAAAGTTGGTAAAAAATATTTAAAAAAGAAACTAAGAATGAATAAAAGTATAGAATGTGGAGCAAAAGGTTATAAAAACAGATGACTTTACTATTGTTATTTGATTCTGGTATTCTCTGCTGTCATAATATTGCATCACACTGACTTAACTCTTTTAGAGGGACAGGAGAGTGATAGAAGAACTCGGCAGCCAAGCAAGGAAGGGAAATCTAAACCAGACTGTTGACTCCAATCATTCACCACAAGTCATATATTTCTGAAACCCATGTGGGTTGCAGGCAGCCTGCAGGACTCTGCAGCCAGACCCTGAAACATCTGACCACTGCCTTAAACAGCATCTTTCTGGTTTTGTTTCTTGCCAGCCAATGGATGTCCTCTATAAATAAGAGCTAAATTCTACAGACAATAGAAATCTGCACATTCAGGGGATCTTTATTGCAGGGTTTGTAAGGGTGAAGCTGTTCATTTTGGACAAAAAAAGATTTGGACTTGTTTCAGGAACCAACTGCCACTCGGAATGACAAGTTCATATCAACCACTTACCCTCAACCACTGCATACATCTCAGGGCTGATCATTTAGCTATATGATCTTGAAAAGGCAAGTTTAAATAGAAGCAACTAAATCACTACGCAGAGAGAGACCCAAAATGAGGCATTTCATGAGGCAGTTTAACGAAAATGCAACTGAGACAAGTGTAAGTATCCACTCACAGGTCACTAAATGAGCTCCAGCTACTTTACAGATCTACCATAAAGGTGTAGGGTTATAGATGCCATCTGAAGAAGTCCACTTGTTGCTGCACAGTTTATCAGCCCCCCCTCTACTCCTTTCATCATTAGTCAGTTTCTGACCACAGGAAGGTCAGAGAGAAGTTCATTGCCCAAAAATATCCATCCAAGAGTGGCTCTGTCGTCAGAAACTGAACACTGAAGAAGGGCTAGAGGATGGCTAAGACAAACTCTGCAGATGGGTTTTGGTTTATAACTGTACATCTGCAAGGTGGAGCTACAAGGGAAGGGTTTCTAATAAACTGAAAGAAATTTCACCTTTTACACCATAGTCCATCCATCCATTTTCTAAACCGATTCTTCCATTTCGGTTCACGCGGAAGCTGGAGCTTCCCAGCTGACTACAGGCCCAAGGCGGAGTACAACCAGGACAGGAGCAACACATAGACAGACAACCATTCACAAACACTCTATGGGCAATAGAGTATGCAATCAACCTATTGCAACCTATTCTTATCTTTGGACAGTGGGAGGAAACCAGAGCATCCGAAGGAAACCCATGCAAACATGGGGACAGATTACAAATTCTGCACAGAAAGGCACAAGTGGGCAGTGGTGGCCTAGTGGTTAGGACACTGCCTTTGGGACCGGAAGGTCGCAGGTTCGAGTCCCAGCCCGGGC
>JBBPDA010016914.1:0-16145 GCA_037974385.1 Arnoldichthys spilopterus | reverse complement strand
GTGCACATGTGATGGGTTAAATGCAGAGGTCACATTTCGTTGTGGTGCTTGGGTGTGTTCACAATGACAAATAGTCAAAGAGATCTTCTGAAACATGTTTGATCTCCTCTCTCTCATGTTCTTGTGCAGTACCTGGTTCTGCTGAAGGAACTCCCCGCAGAGGAAATGTCTCTGGACGCAGAGGAGTTTGACTCCCTCCTCAGGCCTCTTGCGTAAGGACGCTTTTCTGCTGGTCCTGCTTATCATATCTTATAAATAT
Source organism: Arnoldichthys spilopterus (assembly GCA_037974385.1). Classification (NCBI taxonomy): domain Eukaryota; kingdom Metazoa; phylum Chordata; class Actinopteri; order Characiformes; family Lepidarchidae; genus Arnoldichthys; species Arnoldichthys spilopterus. The sequence continues at coordinate 15,886 of JBBPDA010016914.1, read as the reverse complement.
CATAATTCTCATGTTCTCATAGTATTGGATAAACAGCTCTGAAATTAGATAGATGAATAATATTAGTATATGTAATAATATTTTAACACAGTTGTATATTATGTGTTACAATAATTATACCTGGTTAATTATCATAATTATTTGTAAATGGTAATGTAATATAGATTTGATAAAATCTATAACATAATATAACATTATAATAATTATAATATATGCCAATATATTATGATATATAATAATATATTATATAATATATCATTTGGAATATTCTTGTTAATCTTATATCCATATACTTTTTTTTTTTTTCAGGGTATTTTTGTACAGTTTTTTTGCAGTTATTTTAAAAAGTTTTTTTAATTATTTTTTTTGGGACAGGGATGTGTGTTCTCTGTATCGTCAGGACCAGGAAGTGTGTTCAGCTATCCTTTTGGCCCTGCTTCCCTGTGTGCGCTGCCTGGGCCGTGTGCGCTGCTCGACTGAGGAGCGTGATGAGATGGACCACTTACGGGGAACACTGCTTAAGGTGGTCTCAGGCTTCAGGTGGGAAATTCCCCAGCGGAGGGTTACGCAGATATTAAAAATAAGATGACCAAAGGCGCAACGTTCTAATTACACGTTTAAATGTCTCAATCTCTTTCCTTTACAGCATCTTGGGTAGAAGCGGAAAATGCATATCAGCTGTGAGAGCAGCTCTGGGCCACTGTTTACTGGCTTTACTGGAGGTGAGGGTGCAGTTAGACCTTTGTGATTGTTATAAATTTCCATCTGTAAGTGTTGGGGGAGAGGGAGGACCCCCCTAGCAACCCAGTGAAGAAGAGAGCAGTTATGCTGATTGATAGGGAGAGGGAGGATCACGCTGCCCACCTAGAAAGAGGACAGTTATGCTGAGTGTTGGTGGAGAGGGAGGACCACTCTACCCACCCAGGGAGAAAGAGGACAGTTATGCTGAGTGTTGGGGGAGAGGGTGCACCACTCTACCCATGCAGAGAGAGGCGGGGCAGTTATACTGAGGGATTGGGGACAGGGAGGACTGTTCTACCCACCCAGTGAGGAGAGTTTACCTATTATGCATGGTGGGGGAGAGGGAGGACCACTCTACCCACCCAGAGAGAGAGAGAGAAGACAGTTGTGCTGAGTGGTTTTCCTCCTATCCCAAATATAGGCAGTCAGCCAAGATCAGTTTAAGCACTGAAGCTACAAGGCGTGTGTGTGTGTGTGTGTGTGTGTGTGTGTGTGTTTGTTTGTTTGTTTGTAGGCTGATCCATGCTGTAAGTGGGCTGCCCTGACTCTGAAGGAGGAGGAGCTTCGTGTGTGTATCGTTCTGTCCTCCCACCTTGCTGACCCCCACCACCATGTTCGCATGCACGCAGCCATCAGTGTGGACAGGTTGGTTTTTCTGCTGAACTATGGGTTAAAAAGATGAAGGTGTGTTGAAAGAGCAGTTCTGTCCTACTGCTAACATTCATTTGTTTATCGCTAACAGCTATTGACACTAATTGACAGCTCATAGCATCTGTTCACCATTAGCCATGTTAGTCTGTGTGGTCTTTCTGTATCCTACATTTTTTCCCCTGAGGTCCACTTGGAACATTTGTGGGGTTTCATCATTTATTTATTTTTACATCACCATTTTCTGACGTCTGCGCTCTGTTCTGTGTGTATGACATTCATGTCCATGAGAAGCTGCAGAGGCGTGTGAGTGAGCTGTTCAAATGATGCACCACTTTCTTTCCCCTTCTGCAGGCTGTTCCTGGAGAAGGCTAATCTGGGACGAGAGCAGAAGAAAATGCTTCCGCTGAAACACCAGCAGTCGGCTTTTGAGAATGTCTATCTGAAAGCTCAGGAGGGGATGAAAATCCAGGTAAAACTCCTCAAACAAGTCTGAAAAGCTCCTTGATTCTGAAAGTAGAAGAAAATGACCGGATCACCAAGAGCTGTTTGGTGAATGGCCTGTTTACCGGGGTGCCTGTGGTGTTTAAACTACACTTTAATTTTGAACACCAGTTTTTGTCAAGGCCCGTTTTTGTCATGAGGCCAAAGAGAAGTTCACTGATTAAGGAGAGTCTGTGTACATCACTGATCAGGACCCCCATTGCTGTGGGATTGGGAGCAAAGCCCAGCACGCAGTTGATGGGCAACACCATTGACACAAGCACCCTAAGCTCATTGATTTCCAGGTGCTGATAGGCGCAGTCTGCGCACCGATTGCCTGTTTCTCACGCTCATGTTGGTGAACCTAAACTGGTCCATGATGCTTTGCTGTTGGGTCAATGAAGCGAAGACGTTTGGTCTTTTTTTCCAGTAGTGGATGGGTTAATACAAACCTGGGATTTTTCATAAACTGCAATAAAAACAAGTTTTTACAATATTATGTACTGTAGAGGATGAAAGACCTCAGACTTTTGTAATCTTGTGTTGAGAAATGACAATTCTCTCATGAAGTTTGGCACAAAGTGGTGAGTGAATCATTTTACCTGCAGTGACTGAGCCTTTGGAGGTGGTCCTTTTATTTGAACTTATGACTCTTATTTTGCCCCATCCCAACTTTTTTTTTTCGAGTGTGTTGCAAGCGTCAAATTCTAAATTTGATTATAGTCCCAAAATATGTTTAAACTGATCAGTGAAAACATTGGAAATTTTTTCTTTGAACTTTTAAATATTTTTTAAAAATCACACATTCTTCTTTTTGTTGCATTATATGAAAAATTCTAACTTTTCCGGAAACTGCCGCTGTATTTATTCCCTTTATTAAGGGATTAACATTATTTAGAGACTTTTTATGATGATAAAGGCTGTTACTCAGAAATTAGACATGAGTGTATGGATGAAGCTACATATTCCTCAGGTTCTGCAGTTCTTGTGGGGGAAACGTTAAAGACCACCATGTGTGGGGAGATATCTAGTCAACATGTACGTTTATAGGTTCACGATCTCTGAACTGGTCTTTTCTTCCCCCCTGTTCCCCACGATGCCCGCTGCTCTGTACAGAGAAATGGAGCCCCTGAGGACCTGCCTGACGAAACCTTTAACCGTCGAGCCACTCTGCTGAAGAGCCTCTCCATGGTCATGTGCTGCAGCCCGGTGTGTGAGAAACAGGCGCTTTTTGCACTCTTCCAGTCGCACAGGGAGAACAGGATTGAAGAGCAGCTAATTAAAAAGGTACAGATGATGGAATAATAGGCAAAGCAGCATCGAATGGTTAGAAGCTCAGTTCAGTTTAGCTGTGCTGCTGTTTAAAGGAAGATGTTGCCTGTTTGCTGTGCAGGTACTGGGCAGTGTATCTCGTTCTTTGGGCTACAGGAGCTCCAAGGCATTCGTCTGCTCTCATCTGTATTACCTCGTGGCTGAGTGGCTGGCCCAGAGAGAGACAGACTCCACCTACACACTCCAGTCCTTCCCTTACACACTCCTGAATTACGGCACCCTGGAGGAGTTTTACAGGTACAGAACAAACACTTTGTAGCTGCACTTATTGGACATTTCATCAGAAACACCCACCATACAGGTACAGTTACAGATTGAAGCCCATCTGTTTATCAACCCCCGTCAAAGGAAAAGGACCACATTAGGACCACCACTGTCCAGATATTGTTGCGGTGTTGCTTTACACACTGTGTACACTGGCCTCTTTATCAGAAACGCCCCACTTTGCTGGTTTGCAGTTTGAGGCTGTAGCCCATGTGTTCATCCACAGTGTGTTTTAGAGTTTTAATCAGGCACCAGGGTAGCAGTGTGTGTAAAACTGACCAGTTTACTGTACTATGTGTGTTAAACTGACCAGTCTATGGCCATTTGACAGAAACTGAACATTCTATGGTACTGTTTACGCATCACCTGGGAGGTGTGCACTGTAAAACGGCCAGTGTGTGCACATACAACGTCTACTAGTATGTCATGATCTGTCGGGTGTGCTATCCTCCACTTATCCTCTGTTTCAGGTCTTCCTATCATGTGCTTATCCCACACTTGGTCTTCCTCAACGACTTTGAGCAGGTGAAGGCCATCGGCGGTCATCTAAGGGAGGACTGGAGAAAGCTCCTGGCCGACTGCTTCCCGAAGATCATGGTGAACATCCTGCCGCACTTCGCCGTCCCCGGCCAGGACACCCACGCAGCACAGCAGAGGGAGAAAGCTCACCGAGTTTATGACCTGCTGAAGGATGACGATTGCCTGGGGAAACAGGTGGGAGCTCCCTCGAGTTCAGTACAGACACTCTCAAATTTATGGCAGTTTGCCTCACCCTATGGGATCATTTATTCACTCACTTTCTGAGTGAAAAATGATACATTTTGCCCAGTTTTCTGGAGTTAGTTAAGGCACCTGAACTAACTGAATCTGGACATTGTTCTTTTTAATAATAGATTGAATTTTTTTTATTAATATAAGCTAATACCTTTTCTTAAGCCTATTTCACATATGCCCTGCAATCTGGAGCTCATCTAAACATCACTCCTAGTCCTTGAGCTGTCCAGTTGAGCATGTGTGAACAGAGCGGGTTATTGTCCGGAGAGTTTAGTGTGAAAGTGACTTTATCATTGTGAACACACTCAAGCACCACAATGAAATGCAGCCTCTGCATTTAACCCATCACACGTGGAGCAGCGGGCAGCTATCAACAGCACCCGGGGAGCAGCGTAGCGGGGCGGTACCTTGCTCAAGGGAATCTCAGTAGTGTCCGGGCCGGGACTCAAACCTGAGACCTGTTATTCATGGCACCCGTCAGTGGTGTTAATGTTATGGCTGATCTGTGTGTATTTCTTTACTATATAATCAAGCTTAAATTATGCACACGTTTTTGATAATGCACCTGTGGATTAGACTGTTGACAAAACTCGCTTGGTTGTGTTCTTTTCCAGCAAATCGACAGTCTAATACATGGGAACCTGGCAGACATTGTGGTGGAGCTGTTGATGACCCTGTATGAGGGTGCGGGAGCGGTCACTGTGGACAGAGGGGACCTGCAGAAGTTTACTGGGTAATGTGTTAGACCTACATGTTTAGTGGTAAACATGGAATGGAATAAGGCATCACTGTAGTGGCAGTTTGCTCCAGGTGGTAACACCTCATATCCTTCTGTTTAGGGAGCTGGATCCTGCACCCAACCCTCCTTTCTTCAGCTCAGATGTGATCAAAGCTACATTAGACTACCTCAGCAAGTGTCACAGTGCCAGCCACAAGTCTCTGGTTTCCATTCTCTCCAAGACACCAGTAAGGCTCTTAGAACCATATTAAATAGGTTGCATTTTATTTGCTGCAGTGGTGCTGCTAGGGGGCCATTGTCTGTTTTTTCACAAAATAATTCTGCAACATTATACAGCGGGGAAAATAAGTATTTGACACATCAGCATTTTTATCAGTAAGGGGATTTCTAAGTGGGCTATTGACACAAAATGTCCACAAGATGTTGCCATCAAGCCAACTATTGAATTCATACAAAGAAATCAGAACATTTAAGTATACAAGTTATAATACACATTATAAATAAAGTGAACTGGCACCGGGAATAAGTATTGAACACATGAAGATAACAAGGTGCAAAATGGCATAGAAAGCCAGGAAATCACCTGAAATCTGTCAGTATTGAGAGAGAAACCGTAATATATCAGTAATATCAGTAATAATTGATATCAGCTGCTTTAGTCCTAATTGATGGCCTATAAAGGCTTCCCATTACCCAGGAGGCACACAGGAAAGACTTCATGATGGGTAAAAGCAAAGAACTCTCCCAAGATCTTCGTAATCTTAAAAGCATTCTTGAAAAGCATTCAGATGGGAATGGTTATAGGCGCATTCCCAAAATGCTGAATGTTCCTGTGAGCACTGTGGGGGCCATTATCCGTAAATATAAAGAGTATCAGTTCACCATAAACCGGCCACGATCAGGTGCTCCAGGTAAGATCCCTGTCCGAGGAGTCCAAAGAATAATCAGGAGAGTTCTCCAAGAGCCAAGAACCACTCGGGCAGAACTTCAGAAAGACCTTGCATCAGCAAGAAGCCTGTGGATTATTGGCCTGTGGAGACTATAGTATGGTCAGATGAAAGCAAAATTTAACTTTTTGGCAGTCATTCTACACACCATGTATGGAGAAGAAATGGCACTGCCCACCACCCCAAGAACACCATACCAACAGTTAATTTTGGGGGTGGAAGCATCTTGGTTTGGGGCTGCTTTTCAGCAAGGGGTACTGGCAGAGTTCATATTATTAAAGCCAGGATGATTGGAGAAATGTACCGGGACATTCTGTATTAAAATCTGCTGCCATCTACCAGAAAGCTGAAAATGAAAAGAGGCTGGACATTACAGCAAGACAATGATCCCAAACACAAGGCCAAGGAAACAATGAAGTGGTTTCAAAGAAAGAAAATCAAGTTGCTTAAATGACCCAGTCAATCACCTGACCTAAATCCCATAGAAAACCTATGGAGAGAACTGAAGATCAAAGTTCATAAAAGAGGCTAATGGAACCTTCAAGATTTAAAGATCATTTGTGTGGAAGAATAGGCCAGAATCACTCCTGAGAAATGCAGACGACTGGTCTCTCCATACAAGAAACGTCTAGAAGCTGTAATCACCAACAAAGGCTTTTCTACAAAGCATTAAATAAAGAGCATTCAATCCTTATTCCTTGTTTCATTTCACTTTATTTATTATGACTCAACATGTATACTTAAAACACACAAAAAAGTCTATTTATTTAAATGGTATATACTCCATTCCAGTTTTTAACGATCCATTCCAAAATACGGTTCACTCAAATTATTACAAATCATAATCAGAATTTCAGATCCCAGTCTCCCATTCATTCTGCCTTGGGACCATCCCTGTGCACAATATACACAATAAACAAAAGAGTTTGGCACCCCTTTTGAACCTCTTTTAAGTGTGTGTACCACAAATAATAAACTCCAAAAATATCTTTGAATTTGACATTAATTTTACAACTCCAAATCAGAAAAAGTTGGAACGGTATGGAAAATGCGAATAAAACAAGAAAGTAGTGATTTCTAAATTTACTTTGTCTTGCATTTCATTGCAGACAATATGAACACAAAATATGTCATGTTTTGTCTGGTCAACTTAATTTCATTTGTAAATATACATCCTTTCTTGTCATTCAGACCTAAAACACATTCCAAAAAAAAGTTGAGACAGGAGCAATTTAGGGCTAGTAATGAGGTAAATTGTTTAAAACATGATGTTATTTGAAACAGGTGATGTCAAAAGGTGATTGTTATTATGATTTGGTACAGAAGCAGCATCCAAGAAAGGTTTAGTCCTTTAGGAGCAAAGATGGGCCGACCGTTACACAGTGGAAACGTGTACTGTAGCCAGATGAATCAGTATTTCAGGTATTTTTTGGGAGAAATGTATGCTTCGGACCAAAGAAGAAAAGGATCATCCAGACTGTTACCAGCAACAAGTCCAAAAGCCAGGGTCTGTCATGGTATGGGGTTGTGTCAATGCCCTTGGTAAAGGTAACATGCGCTCACCATTAATGCTAAAAATGCTGCCTTCAAGAAGACATCTTTATCAGGGGACGCACATACATATTTCAACAAGAAAATGCAAAACCACATTCTGCACACATTACAAAGTCCTGGCTGTGGAGGAAGAGGGTACGGATACTTGACTGGCCTGCCTGCAGTCCCAATCTGTCTCCAACAGAGAATGTGCAAAATGCAACAACTAAGACCCCATACTGTTGCCCACCTTAAGATTTGTTTGCAGAAAGAATGGGACAAAATTACACCTGAAACACTTCATCACTTGGTGCCTTCAGTCCCTAAATGTCTTAAGTCCCTAAGTGTTGTGAAAAGGAATGGCAACATTAGAAAGTGATAAATGCTTTACTGTCCCAACGTTTTTTGTAAAGTGTTGCAGGTCTGAATGACAGGAAAGGATGTATATTTACAAATGAAATGAAGTTGACCAGACAAAATATGACATATTTTGTGTTCATATTGTCTGCAATGAAATACAAGTCAAAGTAAATTTAGAAATCACTACTTTCTTTTTTTATTTGTGTTTTCCATACCATCCCAACTTTTCTGATTTAGGGTTGTACATACAGGGAGTGCAGAATTATTAGGCAAATGAGTATTTTGTCCACATCATCCTCTATGCATGTTGTCTTACTCCAAGCTGTATAGGCTCGAAAGCCTACTACCAATTAAGCTTATTAGGTCATGTGCATCTCTGTAATGAGAAGGGGTGTGGTCTAATGATATCAACACCCTATATCAGGTGTGCATAATTATTAGGCAACTTCCTTTCCTTTGGCAAAATGGGTCAAAAGAAAAATAAATAATTGAAATGGGTATATATTTGTTTTTTGTTAAGTTGCCTAATAATTATGCACAGTAATAGTCACCTGCACACACAGATATCCCCCTAAAATAGCTAAAACTAAAAACTACTTCCAAAACTATTCAGCTTTGATATTAATAAGTTTTTTGGGTTCATTGAGAACATGGTTGTTGTTCAATAACAAAATTATTCCTCAAAAATACAACTTGCCTAATAATTCTGCACTCCCTGTACGTTTAAAGTACTATTATGTAAAAATCAGTTGTCTGATGTGACAAGAAATTTACATGTAACAAGAAAGCTACATGGAAACAATCTAATATTATTTATCAGTTAACTCAATACAAGTTGTATAATATTATTTATTTTCCAAAAATCAACCCATTTTGATTGAGAATAAAAGTATGAAAATTATACATAATCAAGAAAAATAAAATTGGCACTGAAAAATGTTCAAACAAACGAAAAAAAACATCTGCAAATCAAATAAGGGGCAATTGTGGAAAAAAAGCTTTATGCTAGCAATTGCAATGTAATCATGTCCGTGGCTGGCAAAACGTTATGATATTGTGACACTATCGGGCTCTATGTATAAACAAAATAGTGCAAAACATAAAACAATACAAAAATACTGATGTTTTGGTTTTTCTCTATATACGTAAACCAGCTATAAGTACTAATTAAAACATTTTTTGTCACAGAATACACAAAAGAGCTCCTCCACCCATTGACACTGTGCTCCCAGAGGCCCCTGCTGCATCTTTGAATGATGAAGACCTGTCAACATCACCCTTTTTGAACCAGTTGCCACTTTCAGAAACCTTCTCAACTCAGCCCAATCATCTATTCTCTACTATCATAGGTGGTGGAGTAGACACACAAGCTCAAGGAAATTCTTCACAAATACCTGTCAAGGAACCAGAACCTATACCAACATCTCAGACAGTAACTACAGGGCTCAATCCCCAATCATTCACTACTCCACCAGAACCTGCCCTTAATCAAGAAATGTTTAATTCTCTATCTACAGCTCAACAAAATTTTACAGAGGTAAGACTGACCCCATTTAAATTAAGTGGCTTCATGTGACTTGTATCTGGATTTTATATATATAATATAATATAATTTTATATATTATATTTTATATATTATATAAAAATTTTGTTTTTAGGATTGTGTCCTGACAAAATGATCTGTTTATATATGTATTTTGTTTATTGAAAAGCACAGTTCAGTAAGTGTACAAGATAAGTGTACATGCTTCCAAATACAGAATATATTAGTCAACACAAAACCCACACTCACACACACACACCATGCCTCCACCCTCACCAAAGGTCCTTTACCATTTTTTTTTTTTTTTTGCTTTTTAAAAAGCATTTAGAAGTTTTTTAAAACCCTTTTTGTTCAGTAGTGTAGTTCAGTAAAACCATACTATTAAAGAAATCATGACACTCACGATCAAAAAAGTTATGAACAGTAGCATGCAGTAACCCAAGAAAAAGGTATAGAACACACAAAAACAAAATCACTAAACCTGCTGAATCCACTAATTAATCTTCCTACCTGTGCTAACTAGAATCAGTTAGTCCATGTTGGTAGGTTAGTATTTGTTTGAAAAAAGGTTACCCGCCTCTGCAAGGTCAGCCATTTTGCAATTTTTTAAATAAAAAAAAACACCTTATGAAGGGTAAAGGCAAAGAGCTCTCTCAAGACCTTTGAAACCAGAATGTGTAACATAGCAATTGCAATGGTTGTAAACAAATGTTTTAACAAAATTGATATTAAAAAAATTTTGCAGCTCATTTAAAGTTTGCTAGACAACATTTGGAGAAGCCTGTATAACTTGAAGAAGATATATTGGCAAATACGACAATTTAACTTTTCAGTAACAATACAATGTGCCATGTTTGGATGAGTAATGGCTTTGCACATAACCCAAAACATACCATACCATGGTATTGGCCTCTTACTCTTCTCATGGTACTGATGGAATCTGTATTATCAAAGGATAAATGAATGGAGCCTTGTACTGGGAAATTCTTGAGAGGAATCTGTTGTATTCCACCAGAATTATGAGAATGAGACCCAGATGGACATAAAAGAAAAAAAAAGGTGTTGAAGTGGTCCAGTCAATTACCAGCAGTAAACCCAACAGAACATTTGTGGAAGAGACTGAAGTTCAAGATTTACCAAGGTGCTCTCCAAAATCTCACCTGAAATCTGTAATAATAGTTCCTTCATACAAAAAGCATCTTGAAACTGTTATTGCTAACAATGACTTTTAGGTCATTCTATAATTTGGAGTTCATTTTACACTAAAAAATAAAAAGTTTTTTTTTCAATAGAACCAGTGGTGTCAAGTTAGTATAGTTCTTCATTGTGTAAGCACCAGCCACATAGACATGGTTTTAGTTTCTTTACCTTATATACCATAGAAAAGGTATATAAAATTATTATATGGGAACTTATGGCTGTTCCCTTTTTGCTGGATGTAATGCCCTAGTTTTTTTTTATGGATACATCGCTCCACGTGTGGTCCACGTGCTATTGTTTGCACCCACGTTGGGATCAAGTCAGCTGATCACCTCGTCAGCTGACTGTGAACTTTGACCCGGTAATGGGATTTAAAAAGGGAGGAAATTCTGTAGAGAGGAGGCGCGCCTAAACTTGGGGAGACCACGAGGGACCCAAAGAAACCAAAACTCTTTACTTACCCTATCTATGGATCGTTGGGGGATACGTTACTGCCACGATTACTGGAAACAATCCATGACGGAGGTGGTCGGACTACCCCTTCTACACCCAAAGCATTGCCGGTGAGAGCGCTCCTTTTTCTTTTTCTTCTTTTTTTTTCTGACGGTCACATATTGGATTTTTCAGGATTGTTTTTTTTTGGTCCGAACTAATTTCAGTACTCTGAGCTCTGGAGAAACAGAAGTGATCGGGGGGAAGATCACGTGAATCTTCACGTGATCCCGAAAGGACGAGTGAGACTCAGGGATTGTGAGAATTGTGGTTTTGTGTGGGTTTGTTCACGGGAGGAAATAATACGTCTTTATAGCGATTCTACACTGTTCCGTGTGTTTTATTCCAAAACACAGTTACATTCAAAACCCGTGTATATTGAATTAGGTCAAGTAATTATAGCACACCTTCCATTTTCTGGTCTTCCTGCCCCAGACGCATTGTCCCGGATGTTTTTTTCACCTTCCAGTCATCCCTCTCCATGTCTTACTGTGTCTTCAAAACCCTCCTCTGATCTGGCTACCACCTTGACAGAGATTGTCCTGGAGCAAGAGAAAAACCCAGAAGTAAGTGACATTAAGAAGAACAAATTACATTCTACATACTCACCAGCTCGAATAGGCTTTGTATTACAACAAGGGGTCTTGTACCGTTGAGTTCCACTGAAGGATGGAGGAGAGAAATTCCAACTGGTGGTGCCCAAGACACTGGTCCCAGAGTTCCTTACATACTTCCACAATAACCCTTTAGGGGGTCATTTGGGGCGACTCAAGACACTACTGAGATTCCTGGAAGCATCCTGGTGGCCTGGGGTCCGTAAGGATGTCTGAGATCACACCAAGACGTGTCAGATCTGCCAACAAGGCTCCCAACACTTAACCCTCAGGTTTTTTACAGAGCACAAAGGTCTCGGTTCCGGGAGAAATGTTAGGCATAGACTTAATGGGGCCTTTTCCCAAAAGCAAGAAGTCCCAACACCTTCCTTTTGGTAATGGTAGATTATTTCTCCAAGTGGGTGGAAATGTTCCCTTTGAGAGACAGCACTACGCCTTGGCTTGTTCGCGTCCTCAGGGAAGAAATCTTCACCAGATGGGGTGTCCCTAAATACTTGATCTCGGACCAAGGACCCCAATTTACAGCCAAACTTTTGACAGACCTGTGCAAAACCTGGGGAGTAATTCAAAAGTTAACCACTAGTGAGATTGGTCTGAGGGTGGTAGGTAGTGGTTAACTTTGGAAACTATGATCGCATCCTATGTAGGTCAACATCATAACACCTGGGACCAGTTTCGACCTGAGTCTGCTTTGCCATAAACACGGCCCAACACAAGACTACTGGAAAATCACTGGGCCGAAAGATCCACGGACCACTAGAAAGGCTCATCCACCTTCCTCCTTCTCCGGATCAGCCATCTGCATACCACCTGGTAGAGAAACAGCAGAAGATGACAGAGGAGGTTCGACGTAGGGTGGGGGTGCACCAGGCAAAACAAGCTAGGTATTATAATGCCCACCGTAAAGATGCGCACTTTCAGCAGGGTGACCTAGTCTGTGTCCGAGCTCATCCCCTCTCCAAGGCAACTGATAAATTTTCAGCTAAGCTAGCACCTAAGTGGGAAAGGCCAGCCAGTATTGAAAAAAGGTTAGGGCCAGTAAATTACAGGGTCAAATGGAATAACCCACAAAAAATAAAATTGATCATGTTAATATGGTTAATCTAAAAAAATATTATGGTGTCTTACCTCAGAAGCCGCCGGCTGTGAGAGGGGTATATGTAGCACCAGGCACATAGACATGATTTTAGTTTCTTTACCTTATATACCATAGAAAAGGTATATAAAAGTATTATATGGGAACTTGTTATGACTGTTCCATTTTTTGTTGGATGTAATGCCCTAGTTTTTTTAATGTAAACATCGCTCCACTATTGTTTGCACCCACGTTGGGATCAAGTCAGCTGATTGCCTCGTCAGCTGACTGTGAACTTTGACCCGGTAATGGGATTTAAAAATGGAGGAAATTCCATAGAGTGGACGCGCGCCTAAACTTGGGGAGACCACGAAGGACCCAAAGAAACCAAAACACTCTACTTACCCTATCTACGGATCGTTGGGGGATACGTCACTGCCGCGATTACTGGAAACAATCCATGATGGAGGTGATCGGACTACCCCTTCTACACCCAAAGCATTGCCGGTGAAAGTGCACCTTTTTTTTTTTTTTAATTTTATTTCTCTTTTTTCTCAGACGGCCGCGGAGGTCCCATATTGTATTTTTTCAAAATAGAGAGAGAGAGTTTTTTTGGTCCGAACTAATTTCGGGACTCAGAGCTCTGGAGAAACTGAAGTGATCGGGCGGAAGGACAAGTGAGACTCAGGGATTGTGGGAATTGTAGTTTTGTGTGGGTTTGTTCACGGGAGGAAATAATACGTCTTTATTGCGATTCTACACTGTTCCGTGTGTTTTTTTTCCAAAACACAGTTACATTCAAATCCTGTGTATACTGAATTAGGTAAAGTAATTATAGCACACCTTCCATTTTCTGGTCTTATTTTACCCGTTTTATAATAATATATATATTTTAGTTATTAGTCAGAGATCCTGATTGTTACAGTTGTAACATATCCTCTGGTTGCAAATCTATTTTTTTAATGGAAAAAAATGTTTTTGTTTCTGGTTTTTAAAGTAAGTTACAGACAAACTGGATGTCATTACAATCATTTATTTAAATCTTACACTTAAAGTAAAATACAATTTTAATAGGTCTTTAGTCTGTTCTGCCATACATGGAATAATATTTTTGAAACATTTTTAATTATCATTATTTTCTTAAACATATAACTGTCATTAAGGACCATAATATTTTTCATTAAAAACTGCCATACCAGTCATTTAAAAAAAGGTCATTCAGAGCACCAACTTGTGCACAGCATACTTCAAAGAATGTCAGGGGCATTGTTTTGGTTATTTTAACTTGATAAACTGAGGTGTAACTTAGTTGACAATGAAAGTCACAAGGTTGACACAAGTAATTTAGTTTACTGGACAGATCATTAACTATCAGTAACATTTTATTTTAAGGAAGATTTCAGTTTAAGAATCACAGTAAATTCATTTTAGTTAATGCTTCCCATTTATACACCTATGAGATACATATTCTTACTTTTCATCAATATCTCAAATGATCAAGTTCTATAAAATACAAAAGTGTATAAAATGCTTAAATTAAAAAATATATAGCCTACTTTATACATTTCAAGCCTGTGCCATGCCTCTCTCTGCCCTTCATGCCGGATCAGCATCTCAATGAGCCCTATATCTCTGCTGTTTCTCAGCTGCTGTAAACTACTTGTCTGGGTAACTTAGCTGGCAGAAAACATAGTTGGCAGAAAACTTATATATGTAACATTGTTGATGGTTAATTAATATACTCATTGGCAATGTGCTATTTCAGATCATCAAACTGAAAAAAATGAAAGGACCATCACGCTGGTGTGTTCAAAATATCACAAAGGAAAATGACATCACATAGTGCTGGTCATATTGTGGCAAATCAGAAAGTTGCATGGGGAAGTTTTGTTGGTAAATTTGTTGACAGATGTTAATTATAATAAAAATTAATAAATTAGCATATTTTAAATATTTAAATGAGAAAATAAAATTTAAAATTATTCTTCCATCTAAAAAGCATTTAAAAAGTATTTTACATAATTGATGTAAAAATGAATACTCTATACCAGAGATTTCTTCATCTGACACAGACACATCTGACATCTGTCTGTGTCATGTGTCATGACAGTAGGCCATGCAACTAGACAACCACCCTAAGCACACATGTCATTTTACTAAAGAATGGTTAATAAAGCAAATGTTCTATAATGGGCAATTTTTGCTCATTTGTTCTAAAAAAAAATTGAAACTAATACACTGTCAACTTGAAATCGAACATACCAAAACTGTAATATTAAAAATATCATTACAAATTTTAAGATTAATGAAGCAAAATTACATGTAATGTTTGTATAATGTATGATTACATGATGTCATTTCATACATAAATTCTGATATTTTTGAAAACATCTGAACATGGAACGTGGAAATGGAATGTACTATAAAATGTAACTATAAAATGTCTCTTCTTTACATTTCAGTTAGTGATAAATATATTTCAGTTAGTGTGTTCAATACTTTTGTTATTCCACATTATTGCACATAACTTTTGTCTTGAAATGTTAAGATTCCTTGTGGTTTTACACATTGCATGTGAATGGTTGCACTGGAATTATTTCCCCCACAGACTGTATATTAATAAAATAGACATTAAATATGTGTAGCAGAAATGTTTATTTCTGATTTATCCACGTTTGCAGCTTTATTAAGATACTAGAATACACAATATTTAATTTGAAAATGTCTAAAGAAATTTGCATTTGGTAACTCAAAATTTCCATTTCAAAAAGACATGAGCATACAATTCTACAATATGTATCCCTAGTCAATGTTACAGTTTGACGTTGACAGTATAAAAGAAGGGCTATCTGTCATGAAATGAAGCTTGGACGCAAGTTCAAGTTAAATGATGTTTTAATAAGAAATAGGTCCACCAAAACAAACGAATCCTCAGTCCTGAGGGGCTAACGGGGGTATGCAGAGACCAGGTCAAGATCAAAAACACAAGCTAAACTGAAGTACTTCAAGCCTTTTATTGTTTTTAATATTGATGATTTTGGTATACAGCTCATGAAAACCCAACATTCCTATCTCAAAAAATTAGCATATTTCATCCGACCAATAAAAGAAAAGTGTTTTTAACACAAAAAAAGTCAACCT
>JBBPDA010016893.1:0-16146 GCA_037974385.1 Arnoldichthys spilopterus | reverse complement strand
CTCTCTCTCTCTCTCTCTCTCTCTCTCTCTCTCTCTCTCTCTCTCTCTCTCTCTCTCTCTCTCTCCCTCCCTCCCTCACTCCCTCCCTCCCTCCTCCTCTCTCTCTTTAGCCCTGTGGCAGTGCTTCATTTTCCAGTGGCATGTGTCCAGGCCAGAGTAGTCAAACACAGAACTAAAGAGTCTCTCACTCTCTCTCTCTCTCTCTGTCACACACACACACACACACACACACACACACACACACACACACACATACATACACACATACAAATGCCACCGCTTACTTGACTATAGTACTAGCCACTTCTGGATAAGCGTTAGCATTAGCACATTAGTACATTAACGTTACCTTCTGTCATGAGCTAAGACCAGTTTCCTGCTTTATCTACTAAATATCGCCCACAGCGTGTTGCTGCACTGAGCCAGCTGATCTGAGATTCTGACTTGAGACTTATATATGAGCCTGTGCAGCTCTGTGCCTTTAAGAACCAGATGGTCAGAGCTCCTGCAGTAACGGCTGTCTGCTTTACAGGTAGCGGCCAAAGTAAACATGCATGCTAGTGGCGGCCTCCTGAGGGAGAGGATTCTGCGTGCTAATGGGGCCAAGGTTTAAAGCAATAGTTCAGAAAACAGTTATCCTCACTGATCCTAAATGTGGTCTATCCACCAAGATATAATTCTCAGTTAGAGATTAGTTAACCCCTTTACAACTTTATTGAAAAGTGTGAGATTATTTATACCTGAATGTTAATTAAGTTGGAAGCATTTACATTTCTCCTCTATTTCTCTCTTTTAATTTTAAAAAATGTATGCACCTCTAAATATAGTTTATAGACCTATAAATAGAGTTTATGCAAATCTAAATCCACTTTACACACCTCTTAATATTGTTTATTGAAACAGTGACTATGGACCTGTAAATATAGATTGCACACCTCTAAAAAATGTTTACATATCTGTAAATAGAGTTTACACACATCTAAACAGATTTTATACACCTCTTAATAGAGTTACAAAACTCTAAGTAAAGTTTACACACCTCTAAATAGTAAAGTAATAAAATAAATACTTCCAAATTCTCAAGTTAAACTTAACAAACTTTACACAATTAAATTAAGTTTTGGACCTCTAAATAAAGTTTTCACATCTCTAAATAGGGTTAAGGACCTGCAGATTGAGTTACATAACCCTAAATATAAATACATACCTATAAATAGAGTAATTTCTCTTGATTCTTGAACCCTTCTTTACTAGTGAGAGTTGGTTGACAGACTCAAGGCATCATGGTATTGCCTGTGGACATATAACAGCCATGCCTCAAGAATAACTGTTCACAGCTGGGAGAGATTGATAAATAATCACAGAATTATTCAGTTTATCACTATGGGTTTACTTTACAAAGTCTCCAGAAAAAACAATGCAGCTCAAGGCTGGAGTACAAAGCAATATGATCACACTGGGGCCCTTATTGAAACCACTGAATGACATTTAAGGCAGTGGGGACCCTTCAACTACATTTGAGACAATGGGCGAGTGTAAATTGGATATTTCTTCATCTCTTTAACAGACCGTTTTATTCTGTGGAAACACATCTGCCACATAATGAACAGAAGAAAACATACTGAATCAGAACCAATGAACAGATGCAATCTGAAGACAGGAAAGACTTTGAAATAAGGCAATATGCTCCTAATGTTCAGCATATTTTTAAAATCATTTTATGCTGTGGATGTGTTTTGAGTGGTGGTAGACTCAGGTCTGGTTTTCTTTAAGGATTTCTATTTTTTTCTTCTTTTTCAGTGACATTTGACTGAGGACTTAACCACAAAGATTCAAAGTTCACTGGTTGGAGTATGTCTGTTGACTCAGACCCCTGGATGACCTGCAGCAAACACACACACAATCATTTTTTCTCATTTAGGAAGTTTAAAAAAAGAAAGGAAAGTGTATATGGCTGCAAGAATAGTGCCAGCCAATTTTTTTTTTTTAACGTAAAGTGTGAGTCAAACTCTTCCACTGCAGTGAAAAGTGACTGACTACCCAGTCAAACTTGACTATCCTGGTGAAGAGTGTCCCAGCTCATGGCCCAGTCAAACTTCACCACCCTGGTAAATAGTGTCCCAGCTCATGGCCCAGTCAAACTTGACTACCCTGGTAAATAGTGTCCCAGCTCATGGCCCAATCAAACTTGACTACCCTAGTGAATAGTGTCCCAGCTCATGGCCCAGTCAGGCTTGACTACCCTGGTGAAGAGCATCCTTGCTTATGGCTGAGTCCCTAATGTGGTTAAAAGTGTCTTGTTTTAAAGCTCAGTCAAATTTCAATAATGTAGTTAATATTGTCAAAATGTGCATAGCGGGCCTACACCAGACATTACCACATGCAAACTATATATATATTTGACTCTATTGTAGTTTTCTAGAAGTCTGACTAACATTTGTTGGACGCAAGTGTAGGTAAAAAGAGTCTTTATTTTAAATCCGGGGCAAAGGTACAAAAGGCAGATCCAAAAAGTGTGGTCAGACGGTCAATGGTCACACAGGAGCTAACAGGCTAATATAGGTTAAGCAGAAACGGGAAAACTAAGGCTAAGGCTAAGGTCGATACACAGAGATAAACACCAGGGATTCAAGGCTCAGAATACACACGTGAGTATGGAGTAAGCTTCACGCTCTCCTGTGTTCCTGTTGTGGTTATATGGCCCACGTGATTGGCTCCCTAACTGCACCACCTGGAAGGGCCGGTCCGAAGGGCTAGAACTCCGGTGACGAAGACCGGCGTTGGCCAACCACAGAGTAGGAGTCTCCTCCTTCTACCGGAAGAGACCCTTGACTTTACTTTCTTCAGAAGCAAAGAGGATGGTGATAAATATATTTGGTGCCCTGATACAAATCTGTGCACCATCCACTTTGTATATTTGATGTAACATCCACCAATCAGCCATAATATTAAAGGCACTGACAGCTGGAGAGAATTATCTCATCTTATTACAGTGACACCTGCCAAGGGGTGGGATATATTAGGCAGCAAGTAAACAGTCAGTTCTTGAAGTTGATGTGCTAAAGCTATAAGAATGGACCGAATGTAAGCATTTGAGCCAATTTCACAAAGGCCTTACTGTGACTGTTCCAAAACAGCAGGTCCTGTGCAGTGTTCCAGTTATGCAGCAGTAAGTACCTACCAAAAAAAATCAAAAAAAGAACAAGCACTGAACCATTGTCAGGATCATGGGCACCCATCAAGAGTAAAGGCTAGGTTGTCTGTTCTGATCCCACAGATGAGCTGCTGTACCACAAACAATAAAGGCTGACTCTGATAGAAAGGTTTCAGAACTCACAGTGCACCACAGTCAGGGGGGACCTACACCATAGTAGGCATGTGGTTTTAATACCATGGCTGAGTGGTGTATTTATAAATGGGATAGTGAGTGTTTTTCAGCACTACAAATGATCAACACTCCATTAGTCTGGCCTTGTGAATTGTACTGTATTACACACATGTGGGAACAGATACACTGGAGATTTCAAGGCACCAACGTGGCTCAACTAGTCTGGCCTGCTTGATCTTGTTCTGTAGTTGGAGCAGGGAAGGAGAGAGCAAGAGAGAGAGAGAGGAAGAAAAAGAGAGGCAGAGAGAGAGAGAGAGAAAGAGGGGGGAAGAGTAAGAAGAGAGAGGGATCGTGTCCTCTCTCAAAGTGCTAACTTGGACAGTGGGAGGAATTTTTTGTGGTTTTTATCCAAAGAGCTGCTCCATCTGTGTAAACTGGAACCAGCCAGGATGTCGACTCCCTCTCCACGGAGACACACAAACACTTAACCCCTTCTGCACTCTGGTTAAGTTCAAATACACACAGATTTGTATATATGTGTGTGTGTGTGTGTGTGTGTGTGTGTGTGTGTGTGTGTGTGTTACTGTCTATATGTAATAATGTGTTTAATAATATGTCCCATACGCATACCAAAGCTCTCCTGGTGGATGCTTGTATTACATGTAGTTCCCATCAAACAGTTGCTATGGGTTCAATCAGTCCTTCATTAGATGAACTCAGGTGCTGCTGATGAAGCTTTACACATCTATGCAATGGAGCAGAACATGTGCTTTCTAACCAGCTCACACAATATTAACTACAATTTACACACAACAACTCATCATCATTCTTTTCACTACTTTCTTGTCTATTTGCAGTGATTCTGATTTTCACTTGTGTTTTGGCTCACAGAGACCCTCAGTGCTCACATTAGCACACAAACACACTATTTGCAAGGGATGTACTGATGTGAGTTTTGTAGACTGATGCAGATATGGAATATTTTTTATGCCCATATATGGTAACACCAATACAAACAATCTTTAAAAATGCAAATTGTGCTAATATCTACCTGAATTAGACAAACAGAACTTGCATAAAACTCATATTTATTTATATAAGCTTTAAAATGAGGTGAAATGAGAAAAAAAAACAAGGCATCATCTAAACACCCTGCTCTTTCAGAGTGCTATAAAACACCTCTATAAAATATGGGTTTGAAATATTGGGTTAATGTAAATATCTGTCTAATGCCAGTATTACTTTTTAGACTAATATCTGCCAGTATTGATATGATTTTGACATCATTGTACATCCCTACACAGTACTTTCTATACCATGTCCCAAAATCCATTATATTAGTAATAGCACATTAGCGTGTGCGTGTGTGTGTGTGTGTGTGTGTGTGTGTGTGTGTCTATGTTTACATAAACAAAAAATAGACAAATGTTATATGTTATACTTTTTAAGTCTTTCTTACAAAACCACTGGAACTGGCATGAAATACTCAATACAGCTCAACCCAAAGCTGATAAATATGCTAGATGCTTCCCTCACAGACACCCAAAGAGACACACATACACACACACGCACACACACGCCCAAACACACTTCTAAAATCCAAGTCTGAAAGCAAAACCCTCTAGCAATATGTGGGGCTCATGCTTTGCTTGGTTTTGTGTGTGTGTGTGTGTGTGTGTGTGTGTGTGTGTGTGTGTGTGTGTGAGTGTGTGTGTGTGTGTGTGCACTAATGACAGGAACATGAGGAGCAGAGTTTAACAGAGGTTATGTAAGTGTGAGGCTGCATCGCTAGCCTTCCTCTGCCTGTTAGTAACGTGACTCAGCTGGCAACAGCCTGTCTGTGTGTGTGTGTGCGTGTGTATGTGTGTGTGTGTGTGTTTGTTTTTGTGCATTTTCAGGACAAAGGTAAAGCCAGAGAACAAGGCTAAAAAAGTAAAGCACTCCTGACTCTTCTACAAAAACTTTTTAAACCTGAAAAGCCATGAATATTTCTTTACTCCTATGGAGGTTAGGATCAGTATCAGAATAAGAAAAGTTATGTTACATATACATTCCTAGTTACTGCTGACTGCTGTAAGCAAAGGACAGCATGTTAAATGCATGTTTTGTTGATTTTCTAAGTATAAATATGTACCGTGTTTAAACCACACGAGCTATTCTGTCAGATTGGACCAGATGGGCTAGCCTTTACTCCCCACAAGTGTCAGTGAGTCTTAGGTGTCCATGACCCTGCTGCCGATTCACCAGTTGTCCTTCCTTGGTATAGAAATGCTCTGACCTGTCTAGCCATCACAATAAGGTCCTTGTCAAAGTGTCTTAAATCTTTACACCCAGCACATTAACTTCAGGAGCTGACTGTTCACTAGCTGCCTAATTTATCCTACCCTATTTACAGTAGCAACTGTAAAGAGATCATAAATGTTATTTAGTTTACCAGTGGTTTTAATGTTGTGATTGACTGGTGTATGTATATAAATAAATGTGTGTGTGTGTGTGTGTGTGTGTGTGTGTGTGTGTGTGTGTGTGTGTGTGCAGAAGTGTGGCTGTGTACTTATTGAATCAAAAAACTAAATTATACTGGGACTGTACATAATACTCATAGGACATTGCCTGCTAATCTTTACATTGTGGAAGAAGTCTGTAATAATTGTTCCAGGAACAATGGCCTAAAATGACCGTAAATATTTAATTATTTTACATTATAAGCATAATGCACAATACATACAGGGCACATTATTATTACATACAGATGTTGTGTATTATAATACATTGAAAAAATAAATGTCTGTCTTATTGTTCTCTGAGTTGTTTGTATGTGGCAGGCTGCAAACACTCACACGCACACATACAAACACACACACACACACACTTTAAACTACAGTAAACTTTGGCGGGGCTGCCATGACCTGTTATTAGGAGGGGGAGTGTGAGCTTAGATGGGGAACAGAAAGTAGGCTAACCCCCTTCACACACATACGCACACACTCTACACACAGTCCACTTCGCCCCCTTCTGCTGGAACATTTACAAGCAGCTTCATAACAGCAGAAAAGAGTCCAAACTCAACATTGTACCTGTAAAAGAGAATTAAAAGCCTGAAACCTGCATTTTCTTATTTCATTCATTCAATACGAATGGGATACCTTGAAATTTGCATCATTTTAACCACACACAAAATTCATCAGTGCTTTCAAAAATGTATCCAGGATTGAGGTATAATTGAGGTTTATATTAAATATTAAACAATGTTGCTTGTGCTCATAGAAAGCTGGGTAGTATATAATGCCTCATTCAAAAAAGCAATACTAGCTGAACCATGTCTTGTGTTTTCAGATGCTCCTCCAAGCTTTGAAAATATGTCTTAGTGTTCAGAGCCAATTTATTCAGCATTTTTTTTTGCCACTGAAGGAGATTGTCAATTATGCACAAGATGACAGGTAAGATTTTTAATCATGATTAGCTTAGTTAATGTTAACATTTTTCTATTCTAGTCTAATTTTATTTGCAGGAACCTTTTAAGGCACTCGAGGACAAAAACAGTTATGTATTAATGAAAATAAATTAATTAAAAGACATAAACAAAATACAATAACCAAAGCAACATATCTAAAACTAATTTAGAGAATATGCAAGCTTAAAAAGACAGAAATCTCATCAATAATGTGAAAGTCTTGTGGAAGGGAATTCCAAAGACAAGGGGCAACAAAGCTAAAAGATCTAGATCCCATGGTGGTCAAACAGGCAGTAGAGTTTTGTTTGAGCTGCAGCTTATATAGAGAGAGGAGGCCAGTAAGTATGTCAATGCATGAACAAGAGTAGCAGTGCTATAGCAGTACTGTCAAGGATGACAGCTAAGCTCATAACTTAAAAGGAAAGAGAAACAATATAGCCATCTATATTTGGAGGAAAAACTATTCGTTTTAGCAAGGGTGTGTCTGGTACCAATAAAAAGGCCCTGAGTTTTATCATTGTTAAGTTTAAGAAAGTTCTGGATAAACCAGGTTTATATATTAGAAAGGCAGTGAGTGAGAGTATTAGGTGAAAGAACGGAGCCAGGCTTGGAAAATATGTATAACTGGGTGTCATCTGTGTAACAATGAAATTGGATTCCAGCTTTTCTAAAGATTTCCTAGGGTAAGTAAGTAAACAATAAAAAGAAGAAGTCCAAGAACAGAACCCTGTGGAATGCCACAGGTAATAGTAATAGTAATAGTGCTCTGTGATCTAAAATTATTTAAAGAGACAAATTGTTTATGGTTTGTGAGATATGAGACAAACCATGCAAGGACAAAGTCTCTAATTCCAATAGAATGGAGTGGGAGAACTTGTCAAATGTCACATTAAGATCAAGTATTACCAGAATGCTTGAGAACCTGAATCAGCAGCCATAAACAGATCATTAGTCATTTTTACCAGTGCTGTCTCAGTACTGTGTTTGGGATGGAAACCAGACTGAAATTGTTCAAATAAATCAGTTTCTATGAGATATGAATGTATCTGGAATATTACATCTTTTTCAAGGACCTTAGAAAGGAATGATGACTTAGAAATGGGCCAGGAGTTATTAAGATTATTAGGGTTGGCACCCAGTTTCTTCAACACAGGGGGGACTGAACCAGAGATCAGTGAGGCATGAAGAGCAGCTCAGAGGCATACATGGGAACAGACTGGGTAAATGGGAGTTAACAGGAGCAAGGCTGTTGTTATGTTCTTGGTTGTTGGAAGTAAGCGCAAGCTTACAGTTCTTTAAGCTGGGATTTCTTTCGAATAAATGAGAAACACAATAAAACAGCAGGGGAGACAATAGTGAAGACAACAGAGAAACGACATAGACTAAGGCACATGCAGAGCACATGGCAAAATAAACAAAGCAGAACAGGAGCAAGACCAAGACATGGAAAGAGAGTTGTTGTAGTATGCAACCAGCTCATCAGTTATAAGAAGGTTGTCTTGGTTTGGGATGTTACTGATACAGCTGACACAACAGATAGAGCTCTTGATATTACAAAAAAATATAGTATGAGCTTGTTTACTTGACATTAGTTGCTTTTTTAAAGAAATATGTAATGTTCTAACATGAAATTGTTTTCAGTTTTTTTTTACAGATCACCATGCAACTTCTGCAGAAAAGTAAACCCCGGTGATGTGGACCATTCCACAAGTGCAGCAGTGGTGGGATACCATTGTTCCTGATTTCAGGCCAGTGAGGTTTAGTCAGAACTTCCAGGTCTCATGGACGTCTTTGACTACATCTGCAGGTTTTAGTCTAAACAGCTTAAGAAAGGTGCTTTATAAATAAAAAAATATTATTATTATTATTGTAATTATTATTATTATTATCATCATCATCATTATAACACTAGATGCTGGAACATTGCCGTAAAGATCTGAGGGCAACCCGCCACGAGAGCTGTAGTGAGATCAGGTTCTGATGTTGGATACATTATGGATCACAAATGCCACTCTAACTCATCTCATGGGTAGTGGATGGAGCTCAACCAAACAGCTCTACTGCTCCACACCCTAACACTAACATGAGCCATGGTGGGCTATAGCTCATGCATGGCTGCTCCAGAGTGTCCAGCTCTGTTTGTCAATGCCTATGTGTGACACCTAAAGACCTGTCAGCAATGGGTGCACCTTAGTAACTGAAAGCACATATAGGAAGTTTGGTCAGGATGCACATACACTGCCATAAAATGAACACTACCTGCCTAATATTAAAATGATCCCCCTCAACATTGCTGAAACATTTCTGACTGTGATGGTTTGTGTGTTCTGATCCCTTACTAGCAGAGCAGGCATTCACTTTTTAACCACAGTAGCTTTTTATGGGATCAAACCAGACAGGCTAGTCTTTACTCCCCACATGCAGCCTTGGCTGCCCATGAACCTAACACCCATTCACCAGTTGTCATCCCTTGGAGCAGTTTTGGTAGGTACTAACTACTGCATACCTGGAACACCACACAAGATCTGCTGTTTTGGAGATGCTCAAAACAGCAGATCTATCTATCACAATAAAGCCCTTGTCAATGTGGCTGAGATCCTTCAATAACTGACTGTCCTTATGCTGCCTGATATATCCCACCCCCTGACAGGTACCATTGCAATTAAATAACAAAAAACATTAGTGTATACTTTTTTACAATTATAGAGATTGTTTCTAGTTTTTGCATGATTATATGCCAATCATTCATATGATGGGCTCTGTGCTCAGTGTAAAACGCTCTGTTCTGAGAAAGCCTTTCGAATCAGAACTGTTCACAGTGGGGTGAATGGAACCAGACGTCTCGTTCCTCTAAAAACTCTGTCACTCATGAAATGGTTATGAAGATGATGCCTGATGCCTGAGACATTTTTTATCAGAGTTGGAGAAGCTTTTAGGCCTAAAACTAAACCCATTCATGGTGGAAGGATACATGCTGAGTGTTGTGAGATGAAATAGTGATCCCCAAAGTGACTTAGTTCATATTTACTATTTTACCATCATCTACATGTCATGAAAACACAGAGACATGTGAAGCTTCACTGGGGGTGGAGAGGAAATAAAATGGCTATATTTGTGTTGGAGATGTCTGGTTCCATTTAGCACTACTGTAAGGTTTCTTAAGAACAAATTATTTTACATCAAACCCACTCTGAATGACCATGTTTACATCTCATCTACTAAATTATGCAGTTTTTTTTTTAATTAGTGAAATTCCTCTAAACCCAAACTTAAAGGTGATGCATGTGTCAATTTACTCTCTGATCTAATTAGAATCAAAAGCAGCTGGGCTGGAGTTTCATCATATTACTCTGCAAAATTACACCACAAAAGCAAAACTTGCGACACGTGGGTGACGCTTTGTCAGGAGTTTAAACCGGATATGACTGAGACCTCCATACACACACACACAGACGTCCTTATAGCCTCCTTTAGGTTACTGAAATTCACATGCGGTTTATATTACAATAGGTGTGCGAGGAACTAGTGTAATGCTGATCCTCGCACCAAGCCCCAACTACATGTTATACATACTATAAATACTAATCATAATAATTCATTTTTCCAATATTTCATCTCCTCTTTATCCCTTAGAAAGAAACTCTTTAAGACACACTGATAGGCGTATGTAATAATAATAATTATTATTATTATTATTATTGTTTATTTTTACAGTACCTTTCATAAAAGGAATTTAACTATTGTAAGTGCTTACCAGTAAAGAACTGACATGAAAATAGAAAATTCAATTAACTAAAATAATAATAAATGAAATAGAAAACATTGACAGCATAAATTAAAGACCACTTAATAATAACATTTGTTAATATGTTTACTATTATAGAGTTTATTATAATATAAAGTATTAAATGTTATATATGTATTATATATACACATACATAAACAGCCTCAGTTACTGGAACACTTCAACCAAAGTTACTGTAATTTCTCCCTCCTTTACATGAGCCCTGTTTTGATTGGCTGGCTGGTATTGTACCTCATTCAAAAACTAGTTCAGGCTAAAACACTCCTTCAACACACCTACAACTACTCCTACAACTACTCCTACAACTTCAATGTAAAGGCCTTTGTGACACCACAAAAAAAGCTTATTTTTTCATTTATGGACCGTGTGGAGTGTGTGGACGGTATGGTCTCTTTAAATGCTCTCTCACTATTAGCTTTCTCTCTCTCTCTTTCTCTCTTTGTGAATTTATGCTCAGTGACTCACTGGGCTGTCCCTGGCACACATACACGCACACACACACACACACACACACACACACACACACACACACACAGTGAGCCTCCATGTTTATGACAGGATTTGGCCTTCTGCCCAGCCCCAAAGCTGCACAGGCCGAGCTGCTCACTGACACACACACACACACACAGACACACACGCACACACTCACACATTCTATACTTAACCCCTTACAGCTACTGCAACCCTAACCTTAAATAGAAAATTCACCCAAATGTCTAATTTAGCCTTCCCTTCCTTATCACAAATGTAGTGATGAGACAATGTTTCAATTTCTTCTTTAGTTTTAGTTCACTTTTTTAGTGTAGTTTATTTTTAGTTTTAGTGCATTTCACTTGCTGCCTAATGTACAACCCCCAAAGACAAGTGCACATTTAATAAAATATAAAGATAGTCAATGTTTATTCACTTTACCTGTAAATGGTGGTAATCTCAACTGTCAATTTCCCACATTGATTAAGCCTAGTTTAGGAGTACATTGTGGTGCCAATGGTGAATCAGCTAGTCGTAGTCTTCATATGGATCTAGGAAAGTGGTTCTCAACATGGTTCTCATGGATCTATGGATGGTCCATGCTTTTGCTACAAACACATCAGTTTGGACCTTGAAATACAGCAAGAATATGGTTTAGGAAAGTGACCCTTGCATCAGCTCTTTGGACAAGGATTAAGCCTAGTCCAGGACTAAGCAGTATATTGAATGGATATTCTTGACTAAATGGTAAGCATAGTGCAGGACTAGATAGGAACCCAGCCATCAGGGCCCGGACAAGGAAGTCTCATGGTGAATTACCATTAGAAGTGCCTTTTAATCTAGGATTACAGTAAATCTGGGTTTATGAACCTGGCCTGCTGATTTTTAAGGAATAAACCTACTAGAAATAGACAATTACCACCTCTTTTGTCTCTTCATTCATTTCTTCATTACTAACTTAGTCATCAGTCTGTTAGCAGATAACATTGTGACAAGTCCCCAGCCAAAGTGTCAATGAGATCAGGGCTTTTTCTTTGAATCCAAGTTAGCTCATTATTCCGACAAGTGTGACAAATACTACTCCCTGTTCTTCTCTGTTCTGAGATTTCTTGCTCTAGGTTAGTTTTATTTTATGCTTTTATTTGGGGCATATACAACAGTCAGCCATTACATTAACACCACCTGCCTAATTTTGAGCAGGTCCCCCTCATGCTGCTGAAATAGCTCTGACTGCGATGCACTGTGTGTTCTGACACCTTTCTATCAGAGTCAACATTCACATTTTAAACCACAGTAAGGATCAAACCCCCTCCCCACATGCACCAGAGAGCCTTGTCAATTTATCAGATTCCTAGGATCACTTTTTGTAGGTATACAGTCCACAAGACCTGCCAATTGGTGATGCTCTCATTCAGCTTGCCATCACAATAAGGCTCTTGTCAAAGTGACTCAGATCCTTATGCATACTCTTCCAGCACAACAACGTCAAGAGCTTATTGTTTACTTGCTGTTAGTAGTGTTAATGTTATGAGTCATTGGTGACATTCAGTAAGGAATCTAGGGTCAGTTTCACCAGCCTAATATATCATAGTTTCTCAATGTCCACATGTGTAATGATTGTGTAATATTGTAATGTACAGTCAACCAGTTCTAGCTAATAGAGGAAAACACATGCAAACTAGCACACAGGACGTGCCGACTAACACAGCATAAAAGACAGACTGTTTTCTTCCTGTCACACACTCTTATCTCCATTCCAGGGACACTGGGGGGAAATGAACAGAACATTTTCTCTGTCTGTTTCTCTCTTACTTTCTGTCAGCTTCCCCTTCATTACTCTTTATTTTGGTTTCCCTCACTCCTCCACTCTTACGATGGTTTTCCTAGACAGAAAGTATGTGGAAGTGAAAGATATAGTCACTTTCATGCCAAAACCTTAACATACAGAAAGATGCTCCCAAGTGGTGGTGCATTAGTCTGAGTATTGGCCTTGTCTTCAGGACAACATTAGCTTAGTCTCCAGCTATGCCACAGGCATCCATGTTGAGAATCTTTTGGGTGGGCAGGATACCACGTTGTGATGCTAACCAGAATTGGTGTTTGTTAGCTGCTAACAAGTCTGTTGCTGTGTGACATTTGAATGCTAGGCTTTCCTCAAAACTAGCTGGCCTATAAAGTTGGGTTATAAACTTTATATATGTATTTTTCTAAAATTTATAGCAAAAAATGCAACGACAGGACATTTTACTTAATTAGCTTCCTAGCCAGTGATTATGCAAAAGCAGGTTGTTCTGATCAAAGAAAGAACATGTGATTTTAGCTCTTGGGAAACCTCTGTCTCAATCACAAGAAGTCTACATACTTTAGAAGTCTACAGTCTATAGAAACTAAACATTCCAGATTCCTTCACTCATTTCAGCCATCAGTATTATTCTAAATATGGCTGTGTTCATGTGCAGCATTTGCTTTTTAACTGTAAACATAGTGACTGTGTAATCCTGTGGGAAGTGGCTGCAAGGTTGTCAGCAAAGTGCTTAAAACTTTATTTTAAATGTATGTATAAGTGAAACAGGCGAACAGGTGTCTATGTGGTTCTAAATGGGTGACTGAAAAGTGCTTTAACCCCAGGGATTAAACTGGACCAGGGCTGTCAGAACACCCCTACCCGCTGCCAACATAAAAAATCCTGTCAAACATCTCATTGATCATACTTTCAGAGACTTTGGCTTTGTTCACTTTAACTTGACATTTGGAACTTAAGCTTGCTGTTTTTTTCTATCAGTATATTAAAGAAGCATCATGTCTTTACTGCCGTAAACATTTGTGAGCATTTGTGCACATTCAGTACAAAATTAGTTTTAGAAGAATAACAATAAAATGTTATGAAATATTTTAATCTTTTCACTTAACAATATGTGGTATTTACTTGGATATGTACAAATCAAAATAAATGACACCAATAAAGGTGAACAGAAAATAAAATTTCAGAAACAGACACTTTGCACAGACATGAAATGGTTAACTGCCCCTTTATACATGATGGTGTCATATACTCCAATCAGACATAACATTAACACCACTCACAAGTAAATAACATTGACGTTGACTCGTAAATAACGAGTTTTCTCTCATATCTCTCCCAAATGCTTAAAATTTGACCTGAAATGTGTTTTGGGTTGATTTTGGCTAAACTTAAAAAGCAAAATTTGGTAACCATCAATGGCTAAATATTTTTAAAATGTGTGCATAAAATGTTTGCCAAATTATTATTACTATTATTACTATACTTGCTGTTTCATAGTGTTTGAGATCTTAACATCAGGTAAACAGAGGCCCACTAATCTGAACCGTATCACATTAAGAAAGAGTTACATTTTGTAGTCCTTAGGCAAGCTCAGGACATGGTTCCTCAAGCCATACATAAAGTCTGTTCTTCCAGGAGCTTTTACTGTATCTGATAGAAATTTCTCAAGCATCAGCTAATGTATAGAATCACTGTAGTCTCATACTGTTTATGAAAGAAATTACAGCTGAAGCTCTGAACCTGCAAAAAGACAGACATAAAATGAACTCAATGTGTTACGCGAAAGCAATTTAGCACCCACGGAAACAATGCATTATTCATCGGAGGAGTCTCATCGTGCCGATTACCCATAATGATGTTGATGTTTACACAGCTTGACCACTGGAGAAGCAAAAACACCAGTTCCTCGTCTAATTGCCACAATCTCATTAAGGACAGACAAAGGATCACTTTTTAATCGGGCCAGATTAATGATGGCGGGGCCGGGGAGCCTTTCGAGAGTTCATCCATCATGGAGCCGCAGAGGCTGAAAGCTGTGCTAAATCCAGACCTTCTTAGATGGGCCTCTGAGAGCGAGCTGTGGCCGGTAAGGTTGAGATGTGGGACAGAACCTCACCCACGTAACACCTAGCTCTTCTGTGGCTTCCCTCAGTTGGGTGATTTCATGTGACACCCGATGCTAACTCATACTTCTGTTATGGTAGCTTCCAGACAACAGAGGGGTGGCTTTGAATGCTGAAAGGCGTGTTTTTTTCTTTCCATAAACACATTACAAAACAAGTATAATCTTAATGCTTAGTTCTTCCATGACTTCTCTCAGGGCAGCTATTTCTGTTCCACAGATAGTGACACCCAGTGCTAGTGTCCAGTTGTGTCGCAGTAATTTCACAAGCAACAGAGGGATCATTTTGAATAGCATAAGAGGTGTTTTTCCACAAACTTACTAGTTTAGCAAACAAATCGAACCCAGTTCAACTGCATAGATCCAAGACAACTTCTATTTCTTGGCTTGCCATGCGAGATGCTAATTCACGGACAAGTAAAAGAGGCTATGAATGGTGAGACTTTCTCCATAAACAAACTCATTTAGTCTAAAAAATCTAATTCAGTCTTGCAATGCAATGTAAGGTGATTTTCTAAATGGAAATAGTTTTTTATGCTATGATTTTAAGTGCTGCCCTAATAGTATAGATCTAAGAATGGGAGCACAGGCTCAGTTATTGAGCAGTATCTTTGAGATCAGTGCTGCTCACATCTTGTCAGATACACAGCCTCTGACTGGTCGACAGATTCAAGGCATACTGGGATTGTCAGTGGGTGGCTAACAACCATGCTAGCAAGGACTTTTTACAACATAAAGAAGTGGAGCAATAATCATTGAAGATGTTGGGCTTATTACTATGGGTTTATTTTACAAGGTTTTCAGAAAGACTGCACCAGATCCATCAACAAAAGTGCAACACCACCCTTCTTGGTAAAAGTCTCCAGCATGAAGTGTTACTTAGACATTTACATTAACATTTACCTTTATTCATTTGGCTGATACTTTTATCCAAAGCGACTTCCAGGACAGAGGAAACAATCAAGCGTTTGCATTGCATAGATCAATACTGAGAGTGGTGCCACACGGAGACCAATGCATTGCTCATGGTTGTAAAGTAAATAACAGACGCAATTTCTTTAGTACATACATACGCCAAGTGCTTATAAAACCACAGAGGGCAACTACTGCAATAAATAAACACGCCAAGATCCTAAACTACTGCAATAAATAAACACGCCAAGAT
>JBBPDA010016883.1:0-14778 GCA_037974385.1 Arnoldichthys spilopterus | reverse complement strand
TCTACACGCCAGAGCTGCAGCTGTTCTACAGTTCATGTGAGAAAACCCATCTACACGCCAGAGCTGCAGCTGTTCTATGGATGATTGGGCTCAAATTTCTCCAGGATGATGTGCAGGACTGATCAACAGTTACTGTAAATATTTAGCTGCAATATCGCAGTATAGTAAACTTTCACAAGACAACAAAAGCAAAGGTTGACCTACTGTAATATTGGACCATTTCCCTGAATAAACACATGAACAAGTCTAATATTTTTGTCTCTTTAGTTTAAGTTTGGATTCTTTTTTTCTACTGATAGGATTTGCGCAAAAAATCAGATGATGTTTTAGGTCACATTTATGCAGAAAAAGTAAATTCTGTTCAAATACTTGTGTGTACTACATCATAAAGCAAATTACAAGGTTTTGTGAACTAAACACTGCTACAGTACTGTTCAAAAATCAATGTAATATAAAATCAGTAAATAATATTTAATGCTGACTATGATGAACAGGCTGTAGATGTTTCAAAAATGAAAGAAGTTACAATACAATTAATATCTACAACTTCTTGTTTTGCCAAAAATTCCTGAAACAAATACCTAGTCAAGTTTAAGTTCCTTTGGTCAAGTTTACAGCACTTACATCGATCACATGGCTACTTGACTACCAGGATTATACCTGGGTAAGGCCAATCGACATAAAAATGTAGGTGGAGATGCTTTTAAAAACATGCACTAATCCGAATGCACAAACTACTTCAGGATGTTCTAGCAGTGTAAATGCATCGCGGTCTCCACCTCCTGCTTCTGGAAGACACCGCTAAATATAAAGGAAATCTAATTTAAATTGTGACTCTACCATTTGAACAGGAGTGTAAAATTATATCCCATGCCCAGAAATGGACTGTATCTGTCTCTCAGTTTATGAAATAACAGGGAACAACTGGAATAGGGCTCGACTTTAGATCAACACTGACGCCAAGGCCTAATATTGATGTTCATCATGCATAACTTTATCCAGTCTGTCAAAATTAAATGATGCGTCAGCCTTCCCAGAAACAAGCCAAAAGGTGAGCAAGGTATTAAGAATGCTGTTGATTTGTTAAGGTTCGACAAATAACAGGCAAAGATTATTTAGTCAAACTCATTGTTACTGGATTTACACTGAAAAGTTATTTATACTAAAAGTCTGACAAGAAATTCTGCCGGAAAGCATGAGAATTCCAGGAAACCTGAGAATCTTTGACAGGATCTTCATGTAAACAGAGCCTCTCATTGAGTGTTCACAATATGCCCCTTGTGCCTCACTATAGCGAGAAAGTGGGAATGAGAGAGAGGCTTTTCTCACTGCCTCTATGCAGTAGTAACCTTGTTCTTACTGACTTGCCCATGTGATTGGAGGGCTGAAGGCCAAAAGTACCACTGAGGTACCTTTAAACAAGGTACCATCCTGCTACACTGCTCCATGGGTGCTGTTGATAGAAGCCCACTGCTCCATGTGTGGATAGGTTAAATTCATGAGGTCACATTTCACTGTGGTGCACATTGTGTAATGGGGTGTGTTCACAATGACAAATAGTCACTGTCATTTCCACTTTTGCTCTCGTTCCATCAAGCAAAGTCTAGAATTGAGTAAATGTATGATGCCATTGATGAACTTACCCTATGGAGCGAATTCTGAAGCGCGTCCGATCTAAGTGAAGAACTTTCACCTCCTATAGAAAAGACAGGAACACATGGGATACATGTTTACAGCTATTTCAGAGAGAGCAAAAGAATAACAAGACCAACTTTTTACATTTTATTTTACTGAAATATAAGCATGGTTTCATAGCATATCCAAGTAAAATCAGTTCCTATGAAATTGGCACAAAAATACCTTTTTATATAAATTTCTCTATTTATTGAAGTTCAGAAAGTGTTAAAATTTTACTTTAGTCTCTTTTGGCCCTCTACAGACTGGACCTATCCAGCTCCACAGAGAAGTGATACTATATGAAACTCCTAGTAATTTTGTATTTGTGTCCTTTCTCAACTGGACAGATCATGCGTAGGTGTGTGTGTGTGTGGGTGTGTTGCCAGGGCTTCAGAACAAAAACTTTGGTATGGTTACTGACAGCATTTAGTGATGCCTTTTGTAACTACAGCTTAACTATATAATAGTAATAGTAAAAGTATTCCCTATTTTTTCACATATAATTATACCACCATATTAAAACACAAGGGCCTGTGTGTATAAATGAAAGATAATACACTACCTAGTATGTCAAAAGAAATATTTTTGAAAGAGAAACTTGATAGGATGACAAAACACACTCCAAAGAAAACATGCTGGGGAAAGATGGAAATGACTGAGAACTAGATGAAAGGAGGTACTGCAGAATTCTTGTAAATGAAAAAAAAAACCCTGTTCAAGCCTAAGAGTTCATACAGAAGAAGCATGGCTTTTTCACAACTGCACCACTCTAGTAATCTTCTACTTTAGTGTATAATAGTATATAACAGTGCAAAAAAACAAATACCTTCAATAACTTTAAAACTACATTTCACACTGTGATCTGTTTGGTCAGATTCTGAAGACAAGTTTAACA
Organism: Arnoldichthys spilopterus; assembly: GCA_037974385.1. Classification (NCBI taxonomy): domain Eukaryota; kingdom Metazoa; phylum Chordata; class Actinopteri; order Characiformes; family Lepidarchidae; genus Arnoldichthys; species Arnoldichthys spilopterus. Next base: position 12,206 of record JBBPDA010016883.1, on the reverse strand, counting down.
GCAAGTCTAGATAGATAGATGGGTAGATAGATACTTTATTGATCCTGAGGGAAATTTTTTAAGTCTACATCACATTCCCAATCGCTTGAGTAGGGCTGCACGATAGATATGTCAGCTGCCCAGTGGTCCTACACAGACAGGTTAAATTTAGAGGTCACACTTCATTGTGGTGCACTGTGTGCTGTGGTGTGTTCACAATAACAAATAATCACTGTGACCGAATCAGCCATGATGTTGTGATGACGCCCTCCTTCCAGTGTTCTATTGCTTAAATAGAAGCTTGAGTTCAGTATAGTAAACCAATATGACTGCCACCAAAACTATATTGAAATGTCAGTTGCAGTGCCTCCTATGGACAGAAGTTAACTAAATTTGGTAAAATTCCAGAAAATGTGGCTATACTTCATTGTGTAAAATCTTGTGTATTTTGAACACTGACGTCACAACATATTGGCTAGTGAAGCACCAGACATTTACACTGATGTTATTTACTAGGTGATGGTACCAAATGAGTTGCAATGAGTCACCCAGCTCTTGGGGTGCAACCAACTTGCCATAGGAGTTTCAGAATTTCTGACAAAACGGTTGTCGAGCTATTGTCCAAAAAGTGCTTTGTGCCTACCTTTCAGAGAACAATAGCATGAAGGGACAACCCTGCCCAGAAAACCTCTTAACCTGTAACAGCCAGCAGTAGCCATGATAAAAAGATTCTCAGACAAATAAGTAAGTTTGCTTCAACAAATTATCAGCATGTAATCTGTAGGCAACATGACTAAACTGCACGAACTGTGAATTTGACACAAGGCAGATCATAACAGAGAGCAAGCTGCATTTGATAATTGCAGAAAGTGCCATTGTGATGATCCAGCCAAGCCTGGTCAAACAGGCACCAGTGTCTAAAGCTGTCAAGGCAGACCAGCAGCTCAATGACTTATCCCATAACTGGTCTGTGTAAATAAAGTGAGTAATAAACTAATAAAGGTTCCCTTATCATAAATATGTGTGGTCGAACACCCTACTGTGTTTTATTTGTTTATTTATTTATTTTAATGAACCATCTCTAAAACCGCCCTTTGAGAAATGAGTGATGCAGAAACCCAAGAATGCAGTCTGAGTTTGTACAGAAGGGCTGTGCGTTTAGATTGGCTGGGCAAGGTCATGCAGTGAGCCAGTCTCTGGCCTTATTTCACAGTCACACAGCTGTGCCACCCAGCTGTAATTGTGTTGGTGCTAGAATTTGAGAAATGGCTGGCAACTGTGTTTGACAACTGAGTGACAGATGTGAGTGGACATGTTTGTGTCTGTTGCTGGTGTAAACCGTTTGCGTTGATTCGGAAAAAGACGTTTGTGGTTTTTCATAAACCAAAAAGGTCAGTATAAACATGTGTAGGCATAACTTTGTGGGGGATTCCATGCACACTCATACATATGGCCATATTAGTGACACCGATCAACTGCATCATTAAGATCGCTGACAGGTGAGGTGAGTAACATTGATTATCTCATTTTCTTGTTACAATGGCATCTGTTAGGGGAGTGGGATATATTAGGCAGCAAGATAACAGTCATTTGTTGAAGCTGACATGTTGAAAGCAGGAAACATGACTTTGGGCCTTAATGTGATGGCTAGACAAGTGGGTCATCTCCAAAACAGCAGTGTTTTAGGTATGCAGTAGTTAGTAGCTACCAAAAGTGGTCCAAGGAAGGACAACTGGTGAACCGATGATAAGGTCATGGGTGCCCAAGGCTCACTGATGCCTATGAGGAGTGAAGGCTAGTCCTTCTCTTTTGTTCCCACAGAAGAGCTACTGTAGCTCAAAATCTAATGCTGTTTCAACAGCATGAGGGGGTCCTACACAATATTAGACAGGTGGTTTTAAATGTTATGACTGATTGTCTAAAATTGTTTAAATGATGCTTGTTTTTGTCTTGTTTGTGTTATTTCTGTGGTTGCTCCAATGTACACCAATCACCAACCTACACAGGGCAGTGGTGGCCTAGTGGTTAGGACATTGCCCTTGGGACCCGAAGGTTGCAGGTTCAAGTCCCTACTAAGGTTCCCTTAAGTAAGGTACCGTCCCGCTACACTGCTCCCCAGGTGTGGTTGATAGCTGCCATGTGCACGTGTGATAGGTTAATTGCAGAGGTCACATTTCGTTGTGGTGCTTGAGTGTGTTTACAATGACAAATAGTCACTTTCACTTTTCACACTTCTCCACTCCTGCCTAACATTATGACTAGCCCACTGTTAGTGGCTACTGTAAAATTCATGCCTAACAAATGATTCAGGTAGAGTCACATGAAATAATACTAAGTGACTACTTTTGTGGCTTTTCTAAAAGTCAGTCTAAAGTCTGTATTTGGATGGCAATGTGTGTGATACCCGGGGTATGAAGAAGACATCAGCACTGAACTTGAATAGCCAGTCATCTAAAAAGTGAAAGAGCAGTGATTCCAAATCATGCCCTAGACAAAAGAAGAAACAGGACTCATTATGTTGTTCAAGAGATCAGTGCTTTCTTTATTACATGGATGGAGGCAGGATACATCATTGAGGTTACAATAACATTAACAGGAATTCCCTCCCATGTTCCCTTACCTTCTGATTCAACCTCTATTGTATCGATGGGCTCGACAGTTTCAGTATCTGTCATGTAGCCAAACATGGCCATTGCACACTGCTCAAAAGCTTCCTCCAGTGAGTCACCCCATGAGTGCAACCTGAATATGAGCACAAAGAAAGAAAAACAAATGCTACCAAAACACAGAGGACCAAGTAAAACTAAAGGCTGACACTAGCTACAGCATTCATTTCATGGTTAACTGCAGTGACATACTGCAGGTGGTGTAAACCCTTATTTGATTAGTCATGAAGGAAGATGATATTTAAATGTCTACTCACTGGACATCAGCTGTGTGGTCCAGGTCTGAAATGGGAAAATGCATGTTCAGAATTACTCATAGAAGAACAATCGGAATCAGAATGAATGCAAATTTCACTATATTTTACCCCAAAAAGTGACTTACCATCTAAAATTACTTAAGTAAGCGGATTTTTTGTTAATTGTTGCTTATGTGTGTGTAATATCACACACACACATAAATACACACATACACTTGCCTCTATGTGGGCAGATAGAAATTCAACTTTTCCCCTAACTGACTTTGAGTGGACTCAAATTAGACAATGTGTATGATGTTTGAGCAAATTTGACCCTCAAAGTCTGGTTCCTGGTTCAACAGAGGAACCATTGAGAGCATCCTGAGTAGCTGCATCACTGTCTGGTTTGGAAATTGCACGGTCATGGAGCACAAGGCCCTGCAGCGGATAGTGAGGTCAGGTGAAAAGATCATCACTCTATCACGGACATTTACACCACACGCTACATCCCCAATGCCACCAGCATTGTGGATGACCCAACACATCCCTCATACAAACTCTTCTCCCCCCTGCTGTCTGGAAGAAGGTACTGAAGCATTCTGGCAAGTCAAAGTAAATTTAGAAATCACTATTTATTTTTTTTATTTGCGTTTTCCATACCGTCCCAACCTTTTCTGATTTGGGGTTGTAGAATGTGCAACAGTTTCATCCCTCAGGCAATAAGACTCTTAAACACTCCGGGACTGTCAACACACACATACACACTCAGTTAACTAGTCCTGCACTCTTCCTGCTCCTTATGTCATTTTTTACATCACATTGCATTTGTTTTGCATAGCCTGCTACTTTGCACCTGGTAGACCCATAACTGTGAACGGTTTGCTGCTGCACTGGTTTGGTTTGTACATGTCTGTCTTTGCACTGTCGTGCAATGTTTGCACATCTTTGCACACAATGTACTTTATGTTGTTAGTTGTGTAGTGTTTGTGGTCCTGTGTTTCATGTAGCACCGTGGTCCTGGAGGAACGTTGCTTTGTTTCACTGTGTACTGTGGGAACTGAATATGGATGAAATGACAATAAAAGCCTACTTGACTTGACTAGTGTGATTACTACATACCACCTCTTCAAGCAGGTCCAGGCATTGTTCAGTTAAACTCTGGCTTGGGAGAAATCCAGTGTAACCAGTATCCAGTGACAGAGCCCCGAAAACACACAGCATCTGCTAGAAATCTGGGCAGACAAGAGTCTACAGGAACAACTTGGTACAAAACACTTCTCGATCATCAAAAGATGATTGAAAAGCTGTTGTAAATTCGTCCTTATTCGCCGAACGTAATGACAAACTGATGTTTGAACTGGAAAGGAGAAATCTGATCAAAATAGTGATTTTTAACCATGTGCCTTAACAATGACTCAGAGTCAACAGGCCCAAAGCCACACAATAGAAAAGCATTAACTCCACTGTGCTGTGGACGTCATAAAATAGCCACTGAGATGATGTAGACACACACTGGGTCCAGAACATTATGCACAATGTGAACACAGGCCAGCAAGGGGGTGTGGTTTAGGGAGAGAGGGGTTTCAAAAAAAGAAAGGAAAAACCGTAAAAACAAGTAGTATATAAAGAGTCATTTTAAAAGAAAGAGAAAGAGAAAACAGTATTTACAGATTTAATACATAAGAGATTTAAAAACAGGGAGCAACAAAAATATAACTAAATAAGTAAGTAAGTAAGTAAAGCTTCTTAGAAATTCAACAGAATAATCATGAATGTAAAATAAAAGTACAGCTAATGCGTAAATGATATACAATTTATAATAATAATAATAATAATAATAATAACAATAATAATAATAATAATAATATAAAAGAAATGAACATTTTTTTGCGCTGTTTTTAAAAACTCTTAACTCTAGGTGCCTGACAGATCTTTTAATAAAGCTGCATTTTCTGATCTTAAGGCTCTTCGATACATTTTTGGGTTAAAAGCATAGTAGAGCCCATACATAGTTTTTTTCGAATGTGGCGAGCCATGCAGTATTTTTTTGGGGAACCCATGGTGTGGTTTTCAATAAATGGCTTTAAATGGTCAGTAAGTACTAAACCACTTGCTTCCTAAATATAGAGAACAGAAAGATTTTCCAAATCCTAAATGCTGTATGGACACTGAGTCTTCTGCAGAAGTGGCAGCGCTCAGGACAGCCAGAGAGTCACGTGCTATTAATCTGATAACAAAAGTAAAAGCTCATCACATAGGCAGCTTGGCCTCTGTGTTGAACTTGATTTAACACAAAGCACAGTCATGCATTAGCCTCTGTTCATTAAAAATGTCCACCATAAAACCTGCCTTGTGGTAAACATCCTAAACATCAAGGATTTGGACATGGGTTAATAATATAAAAACAAAGTGGCAAACTTAAAAAAATATTAATAATACCAAAACCCAAGGGTGGGTGATATGCACCCCCCATCATTCAGCATGATGCCAGCCAGTGTTATCACCTAACAGGTGTTTGCACTATGTAACAGAGTTCTATTTTATATTTGTTCCTGGGTACAAAGTGTGTTTTCCCCAATCCCTTCTGCCTAAAATCATTAGAAAATAGCTGTTAACTTTGCTTCTGTGTTCAGGACAATGACATTTTGAAATGTTTTCAAGAACATTCTCCATTCACTTCAATGCTAAGAATATCCAGAATATTCTGGAACTTGAAAGTGAAAATGTGGGTGGGGTGAGTGAGTAAAGAGGACTTTCCCCCTCCTACAGCCACGCATGGCTAAAGTGCACCTGGACAAGGCACCTGCCTCTACCTGGTGTGTATGCCAGAAAATGACCTCAGATGATTCACAACCATAAGCACCAGACGGCACAGAACAGTTTCAGCTGGTGGGTCATGCAAAGTTGAGTGAACCAGTTCATCCACAAGACATTACTCCAACTGATGCCCCGAGTCATGAGAGTTAACAAGGGTGGAAAATACAGCGAAACATTAACAGAAGTAGGCCAGTGTTTTGTTTTGTTGTAATTTGCTTGCATCAGTTGCATCAATCAACATGCATCAATGAGGCTTTGGCACCCATGACCCTGTCTCCAGTTTTCTGCATTGAATTACTTACAACAGTGCTTTTATACACAAAGACGACATATTATACAAAAATAAATCTACTTTCATATTCAAATAACTATTGTAAAATGTCAAAATATGGGTGGAAATGTTTCAAACTGCATCACCTGTGTAACGGTCTGCACTTTGACTTTACCATTACATCTTTAAATTAACATATATTAGCAAGTAAAAGTAATGTTCATTATCTTGAGATGTTCAACCAGGTTTGGGCAGTGTTGCATTAAAAGTTTACCCTCTTAAAAATGTGGTCATTTCACATTTTCAAGGTGTGTTAACCCAAGTTACAAAACCACATAATTTGGTGAAATGCCCAAATTTTTTTTTTTTTAGAAAAATAAAAAAAGATTTTTAGAAAAATAAGTATTTGTTCTGAAGGACTGCTATTAACTTTATTGGTTATGGGCATTATTTAATAAAGTGGCTGAAGTAGAAGTTTTGCCTTTCAGAGTAAAGTCATCCCTTATACTGAACCATTTCTAAATCCTATTTATACATGTTAGATAAATGATGGAGGTTTAGTATTGACAACTGTTTGAAACTTAATAAATATTAATATTTTAATGCCTTTTTGTTTTTTTGGCGACAAAAAAGCTGACTATCATTGATTCAATCCTTCATGAAACATTGTACCAGTGGGTGTTAGTAGTCAATGTGAGATCATCTGTGTAGAAATTGAAGCTGAAGCAAATGTGGACCACGCACCATGACAATGACTCAAAACATCCAGTAAATCCACCAAGGAGTGGCTCCGAAGAAATAAAATGGAAGAGTTTTGGAATGGCCAACTCAAATTCCTTATCTGTGGGCAGTGGTGGCCTAGTGGTTAGGATGCTGCCTTTGGGACCTGAAGGTTGCAGGTTCGAGTCCTGGCCCAGGCACTACTGAGGTACCCGTGAGCAAGGTACCGTCCCACTACACTTCTCCCCGGGCGCTGTTACTGTACACCTGGAACACTCCACAAGAGCTGCTCCACGTGTGCACGTGTGATGGGTTAAAAGCAGAAGTTGCATTTCATTGTGGTGCTTAAGTGTGTTTACAATGACACAGTCACTTTCACTTCATAATTGAGATGCTGTGGGGTGATTAGAAACAGACTCAAACACCCCTCAAACTTCACACAGCTGAAATAATTCCGCATTGTAGAGTGGCACAAACTTTCTCCCAGTTGATGTTTGAGACTCGTAGGCAGTTACAGGGAATGTCCCACTGGTTCATTCAGCCAAAGGGGCCATGGGGTGTCCAAACCTTTTCCTCAATAAGAATTGCCATCTTTGTTAAGATTTTGTTAAATAAGTGCATTGTTGGTTGTTTTTCCACAATTACTTGACCTTTATGTGTATAGAGGTCATTTAAGTGAAGATGTCATATAAATATGTTGATATGTGTAATTATATATATAGAAAGACGTTACTAGACTTTGGTTTGGGCAGGTCACGAAATAAGTAAACATTAAGCACCAATCATGGAAAGTCAAAGAGTAAATCTGCAAGTGAAAGCAGCGCGCTGTTACACACTGCAATCATCTCTGCACCTACACCCTACACAAAACTTCCCTGGCACAAAAGAAGCACAGAGATCCCCCAGACAGAACAGCAATGTTTTCAAACACTGTACTCTGGTCAGACGAAGCCAAAATATAGAACTCCTTAGAGACATTTAGCTACTAATGGTTGGAAAAGGTCTGCATGTTTGTGGCCACACCCACGATGATGTTTGGAGGTAGTAGCACAATGATAGAGTGCTGCTACTCTCAAATGATGAGGCAGCATGACATCACTGAGGAAAACAGGATTAGTTATTACATTACAGTAGAATTCCATCTCACTGCCCAAGAACTGAATTCCAAACACAAATTTCAATTGCATGTCCATCGGAAAGACCTCCATAACCCTGGGGAATAGAACGTCTTCTTATAATGTACTAATGTAGTTTAAATGTTGTGTCTGCACTTTTCCCTCATTCAGTATTGTATTTAAAAAGACACTTTTGCTTCTTTGTTTATACGTATATCAAAGTTAAAAGACTATACACAGATCAGCCATAACATCAATACCACCTGCCTAATAGAGAGTAGATGCACATGGTGCTTAAAGAGCTCTGACTGTGGTGCACTGTGTGTTTTGACCCCTTTCTATCAGAGTCAGCATAACTTTTTAGACCTGACCAGATGGAATGGCCTTCACATCCATCAGTGAGCCTTGGGTGGTAGGTTCTAACTACTGCACACCTGGAACACTCCAACAGACCTGCTATTTTCGAGATGCTCTGAGTCAGTCGTCTAGAACATCACAATAAGGCCCTTGTCAAAGTAGCTCAGATCTTTACACTCACCTGTTTTTTTCTGCTTCCAGTACATCAGCTTCAATAACTGATTGTTTACTTGCTGCTTCCTATATCCCACCCCACTGTCATGTGCTATTGTAAAGAAATACCTAGATATGTTACACATTTTTCCTGTCAAGTGGTGTTAATGTTATGGCTGATTACCACATGTGACAAGTTTTCAAATGGACAGTTATATGTTCATAAATAAAAAATTATAGTAATATTAATAATAATAATAATAATAATGAATACAATAAAAATCATTTCACCAATTTATTCCGGTCAAAACTGTGTGCTTTTCCTGATCACATTATATACCTGTCAAACATAAATGGCCAACACCAGGCTACAGCAAATCCAACATAATGTGTGTGTGTGACATTCTTTAATACTAGATCTTGTACTCGAGACATTCTGACGTCATTTCTGGGTTTGCAGTGCCACAAAAGTGTTCTTTACCACTAGGGGGCAGACTGTCCTCGGCATTGTCATATGAAAACCCCACAGTGCAGCATGCTGGATCTCCCCCGCAGTGTTGCCAACTTAGGGACTTCTACCGACTTTCCAGACCCCCTTAACGATTTGTTTGTCCAAAAGGGACTAGCGACATTTCTGACCAGCCTTAGTTACTTTCTGTACAACGTTGTGGTCAGTTTCCCTGCAGATCCGCCTCGATACATACAACATACGTGATGACGTCATGCATATGTAAATTGGCGTGTGTCGTCGTCTAGCGACATCTAGCGACTTTCTGGGTAAACTTCAGCTACTTTCTGTAGCAGGCTGCTCCCCCGCTCTGTTTGCCGGACTAGACGGAGCCTTTTGGTTGGCTGAGACCTGGGAAGGCGACAGGACACGCCTTTCTGCTGTTCATTGGCTGACAGTGGCTTTATCAACTCCAACACTTCCTTATAAAGCTGATCCACCTTAACCAGGTATGTGTAGAGCTCTATTATTATTAAGTATTAGTTAATTCATTTATTAAAAAATTAGGTATTTCCCTCGTACATGTGCGCTCGTCACTTACAGCGAACTCCGGTAGCTCAAAGTTGTCCGGTCGTATGCGACCATTTAAAAGTCTGACTGTTTACTCACACTCGTACTTCTTTGTGATGGGGGGATATTTGGACTTGATCGCCCGTTGAGCGTCTGTGAGGTCAAGTTCGCGATCGTTCATCCTTTGCAGTTAAAATATCCCTCAGAACAGAGCAGCTTCGGATACTACACACATGAACTGCCGTGAAGTGAAGCCGGACGTGTTCGCCCTCATTTCAAAATAAAAGTCTTCTGCCTGTTATGGGAACGTTATGAAATATGTAGATTATATTAATTTGTGTCACATAGATGTAATGTCGTAGTGAACTTCAGAACAAACACACCAACCCTGCAGACGTGTGCTATTTTTAAACAAAAGCTCCTTGACAATCGCGTCGTCTGACTTTTCCCTACACAAAAACACTGCAATTAAAATATATTTACATTAGATATTTAAAGTTATTGAAGAAAGAAATAACTTTCTGAATTATTATAATTTATACAGTATATCTCCTATGTTTATTAGTGTCTCATGCTTGTCAGAAAGGCTGGTGTAAAACCTGTTACTGTAACTACGCACCGCTAGAGGTCGCCATAAAGTAACATCAGCACATGGCGGCCAGAAGAGACATTCATGAAGATCTTGCATGTCTAAATTATGTGTGGTCTGATCTACTACACTAATGGGTCTATGATAGTTGTAACTATGTTGTAGAGTTGCATGTTCAAGTAGAATCAATTACTTTTGGTCTGGTCTGGTTTTGCAGACAAGCCTAGTCCCAGATTGTGTCTTTATTTAGAATACATTGTGTAGTCTGGGACTAGGCTTAATCCATGTCCAGGATATAGGCCCTATATTCTAATGAGTGATATTAGATATTATTCAGAGTGTATATTTTGCCATGTTTGACAGAATATATTCCAAACAGGCCCTTGAGATGATCTAGTGCCTGCCTGTTAAACATCCCAAAAGTAAAACACAAGACATCTGGAGAAGCAGCATTTTGTTTTTATTCACCAAATATCTGGAACAACCTGCCGTTAGATCTTCATCAAGCTCCTTTTCTTTAAAAAAGCAGCTTAACACACTGTTATACCCCAAGCTTTCTGTTAGTTCACATTGCTTTATATTTTATTTTCTCTCCTTTTATGCTATGTATTAATATTATTGCATTGTATATATGTATTTATTCATTTATTTACTTTAAAGGTTTATTACCTTTACTTATTTGTGTATGACTTGTTTTATTCTATATTTGTGCTTCCTGCTAAGCCCTTTGAGCTGCTGTCAGGAACAGAAGGGCGGCACCTCTCCCTGGACTCCTTTCCTTACAGCTGCATGTATGATGTTTGACAGGTGCTACATAAATAAAGATATTGTTATTATTATTATTATTTTTATTATTTCTTAAGGTGCACCCACTGCTTACACAGGCATTCAACTGCACACGTACAGTTCGTACAATCACCAGAGAAAAGAAAAAGCCAAGAGTGGGATGCGTCTGAGCAGCCACACACAAGTTAGAGGTGTAAAGTTTACATTTATTGCAAACTAAAGCTCCAGTATCAAACAGGGACACTTGATATGGGAAACTAAAGTCTGGGATCCAGCTGCTTAAAAAAGCACCATTCATTTACTATAACAACAGAAAACAGTGTCAGGGATGCACCGATCCTCACCTTTTCAGTTCCAGTACTGATACTGATACCTAGGCTTTGGGTCTGGGTCGATATCGAATACTGATCTGATAGCAGTGTTTAATGTGCTGTGTTTAAGGCAACGTCAGGCTTAAACAATCCTTTTGTTAAACAAAATGTAACAAATACATATATAACCTGATTAACGGAATCGTTTATTATCAGTTATGAATATTAACAGTAATTGTGCATCAGTGACTTGGTAAAAAATCTTAAAACAAGAATCACAGTTAGTGCAGCACATGTACACATAGAATATCAGAACTGAGTTGAATAGATTGGCCCCATGGAAAGTGACTATTTGTCATTGTGAACACACTCAAGCACCACAACGAAATGCAACCTCTGCATTTAACCCATCACACGTGCACACGTGGAGCAGCGGGCAGCTATCAACAGCGCCTGGGAAGCAGTGTGGCGGGACAGTACCTTGCTCAAGGGTACCTCAGTAGTGCCCGGGCCAGGACTCGAACCTGAGACCTTCAGGTTTAAAGGCAGTGTGCTAACCACTAGGCCACCACTGCCCTATCGTGGAGCGGATGGAGCAAGCCCCTCTTCCGTCTCCCTGTTCAAAAAATCTATTTAATATGTGGTCCTCATATAGAGGACGTATCAGATATTAAACTGATAAGAACAGATACTACACTTGATTTTAGCCAAAAGGCCGAGAAGCGACAGTAACAGTATCAGATCGGTGCATCCCTACTGTGAACCTGTGTTGGCCCTGTAGGACCAGTGTTGGTCACCTCTGAGATTAAGTTTGTAATATGTGGCTCCACTTTTTAGACATGTTGTCTGTGGGCTGGTGAGTTTCTGTCTGATATTGTGTTTCTGAGTCACGTGTTAATGTTTTGGTTTGTTTAGATATGCCTTAGTCCTTATGTTCATTCTGTTAGCCACGCCCCTGTCAGGTGTTTCTTGTAATGTACCTCTTTATAAGCCCTTGTGTTTTTTAGTCAGTGTCAGTTCTCTGTGGTTCTCACCCTGTGATTATACCTGTGTTCCTGTATCTGTTTGTTTTGTTATTTTCTTTATTAAATTCCATTTCCTGTTGAAGCCTGCAGAGTGGCGCAGCGGAAGCGTGCTGGGCCCATAACCCAGAGGTCGATGGATCGAAACCATCCTCTGCTAAGACGT
>JBBPDA010016863.1:0-12614 GCA_037974385.1 Arnoldichthys spilopterus | reverse complement strand
AAGTTGAATTTTTTGTTCTGAAAGTTCCCTACAAAAAGTGTTGTTTTCAATACCCCCCCCCCCCCCCCGTATCTACATCTCTTCATTTTTCTGTCACTCCCTCTGTCTTTTCTTTGCTCTACCTCTCTCTGTTGCTCTCTTCATTGCTCTCTGACTGTCTCTGATCTCTGGGTCCAAGCTCGGTCTCTGTGGCCAAATGGCTCCAGGACTGAGGAATGTTCACTATTTCCTCTCTGTAATAGTAGTACACTGCTGCTCACCACCACTCTCAACCTCTCAACAAGCAGCTGCTGTACACAAGTACTGTTGTCTATAGGCCCATAGCTGCTCAGAGGTTTTTGTCCCTGTTTATAACTATAAAACCTCACTATTTACACTAAATGTGGGCTAGAGTTATAAAAATGAGTCATAAGAGCTTTTTCTGTTTTGCTTGCATGTTAACTGCTTTTGTTTTGTACAAGGTTACTGTTTATAGCAGGTCTCCTAATTTATTAGATGTAAACATTCAGATCCTAATCATGTCAACATCCTGGTTTCAAGGAGGCGTATGTCTCTGTGTGTTTTTTCACGGAAGCCATGACTTTGTCTTTTTAGAACTCTGAACTCTGGGAATATTTTTATGGATTAAAAGTGTTGTTTTCTCAACATTCGCTAACTCAAGATAATGAAACAAATCCTGGATTAAACTTTATACCCCAGATTCAAACAGTGCTGTAAACACTCTGAATATGTTCTTGATGATATGAGTAATCCCTACCTGATGGAGCTTATACTGATTAATATTTGATGTACAGGTTGAGTTTCTTATGCTTTAGGCATCAGTCCAGCACTGGAGCATCATGGGGGTCACTGACTCACCTTTCCACCAGGATTAACTATTTGAAACCTTATTTAGTTATTAATCTTCATTTTATTCAATAAGTGCTTTGAATTTTTTCGGTAACTACTGTGAAACTAATATATACGTTATGTAGTTACGAAGTGTAAACTGCATGTTGACTCCTATTAAGGCCTATTAAGTCTTTTTAAGATTAGACAGCATTCAAAGCAAAGTAAAGTCCAGGACTAGACTTAATCCGTGTGGGACAGCCTGAGCCACTGGGTTTAAGGACTTAAGCTTAGTCCTGAATTAAGATTTATTTGCAGTGAAATATAATGACTCTTTCAGTATTATGTTCAGTCTGTGCTATGAATACATGAAAAATCTATGCAGTTAGTCAACCTTATCCTGAAAACACAAAAAATGGCTTGTGATTAAAATGTTTCAAATGGATAAAACTGCAATTCTTAGATTTGCTTGTTTTGGAAAGGACCTTGTTGATGTAACATACATAAAACCAGACACTTTAATCATGTAAATTCAAAGCACCAATTTCTATTCTGTAGTTCTTTTTCTTCTCTCTCATTCCTTTTGACAGAGACTATGTTTACATTTTTAGAAAACTGTAAAGGGGCTGTGTATCCTTTAGCTTAGTCACACTTGTGGAACGAGTAAAATTATGTCAAAAAGAAAAAAACTCATTTTCATGTTATATTATAATAGTGCTCTCTCTCTCTCTCTCTCTCTCTCTCTCTCTCTCTCTGTCTCTGTATGGTTTCACATGTAAGTTTGATCTCATATTTTGCCTCAAGTGAAGTTGGAGAAGAGTATCTGTTTTACCTTGTGAATGGAGCTGTAATGTAAGATTGCCCTTCTTTGTGTGTATGTGTGTGTGTGTGTGTGTGTGTTGTGTGCTTTGACATCCACCTGTGTAAGAGGCTACCCAGGAAACACGTCGTTCCCTGACCCTCCTCCTGCTTCCCTCTCTCCCCTTCCTTTCTTTATTCACCCCCAGGATGTTTTTCTTTGCTGAGCTGTTCTTCTTTTGTGTGAGGAATCTGTGTGTGTGTGTGTGCGCATGTTTGATCATTATGTCTCACCTGACAAGGCAGCTTAAAGCCGCTGGTGTTTAAAAAAAAACACATGTGAATGGGCCAATCAGGTAGCTTGTCTAGGGTGATGGGTGGATTTACCCCGACATGGTCTGTGTTTAGCGCGAATGAAGCGTAGCAAGCTGCTTAGGGAATGATCTTGTAGAGAATGTCACATTATGCTGCAGTTCTATACGGCCTCATGCAGTAATACACACTTTTTACAGACTTGCATTATATAGCTGACATTGTCTTTAAAATATGAATATGATTGTAAATATTGATTTATTGATTGATACACAGGCTGTGTAACAAAATATGTAGAATAATGCTGTTTAATGTACTTCAAGGTAAAATTCATTGCATTGCATTAACATTAAATATTTTTGTCTTGTTTAATAATGTCATGAAGACTTCCAGTGGTCACTGAGTTGATACTCACTCCTTTCCTTACGTCTGTTAAAACAGTTTTAAAAACAGTTGTTTTATTACTTATTTAAGCTGTTTAAATTGTAATGTTATTATTCATTAGTTAATCTGAATGCTTTTTAAATAACTACTATAAATTATTCTGTAACTACTATGAATTTAATGTTTAATCTGAAGTGTTTCAGGGGTCAGAGTGTCACATTTTCTCTGTATCTGCTTTTATATATCCTTTAACATTACTGGATTCTTCCTTCCAGGGATCAGTTTTTAATGCATGGCAGAATTCATTATCTCATTAAGTCATATCACCCATTTCAAAATCTCATCCCTGGTGATTTGTGATGAACCTTTCAGTAGAAATTAAGAATTGCTTAATAACCTTTGTTACATTCACTACCATTAAAAATCAAGAATGCTTTTCAGCAAGGTTAACATTTCAGACATACCTAGGTTTGCTCTGTCAGCATTGTAATGATCAGTTATCATTATAATTCACTTCCATCAGCCAAGTTCATTGCTTGCTGTGTTAGAATATGTAACACACTAAACTGTGTGCTGACTTGACTTTCCAGGGCTGGATCTGGCTGGCTGTGGTTATATGATTTAGTGAACGGTGTGGTTGTTATGTTCAGTCACATGGATCATTACAGCTCAAATCACTCATCAATTCAAAGTAACATACTGACATTAACTCAATTTTCTCCTTGCAGAAAGATCCTAGACTTTTGCCAGACACTTCTGCAGGGCACTTCTGCATTTTAGTCTGGAACTGTTCACACTGCTGGGATGCCAGGATACTGCAGACTGAGCAGTAAACTTACCACTCCTACAAGAGTTAGTGCCCACAATTACTGGCCAGAGTAATAATTTAGCAAAACATGATTAATAAACAGCAGAAAATATTAAATCCATCTAGTGAATAAACACAGTTACACATAATAAATAAATATAATGTGTGGTAAGTTTAAGTTAAGTGTTTAAAAATATATACAAATCCCTGTATCTCCAAAAATATAACTTTTCAAAAAGAAGGAAAAAAATTTCTTAGCTCATAATGGAATTTAATGCAAAAAGAGTTTTTCATTTCAATTGATCCAGTCATTGTGAAATGCCCACACAGTGTAAATAGCAATGAGCATTGTGAAATTATTTTAAAAAACAAAAATGGCGATACAAGTTTTTGTCTCAAGAGTGTCAAAATGTTGATTAGTACTGTCTGTGTTAAATAAAGTAGCTATGAAGTAGCAAGATACATTGTTTCTAAAATACAATGTGTTTTACAATGTTTCTTGTATCTTGTATGCCATTTGATACCTTTTCTTATGCCTTTCACCTTTAAATATGCAGAAAAATTAGTTACATTTCAAAATTAGTTGCACCTGTAGTGTTTATCAGGGTGTCACCTAACAGAAACTTAAGTTTTTTTCACTGGATGTTTTGGGATGTAATTTTTAATGCATGTGAGAGCTGTATTGTTTATGGGGAAAACCAAATGTGCATGCTTGTGTGCTGAAAAAAATAATGCATGGCTGTTTGGGAGGGGAATCACAGCATGAGACTGTTGGCCTGCTAGCTTTATGAAAGCATGTTAGGACGTGTTGATATAATGTGCATGTTATTTCCATTTTTTCCTCCTCCCTCTTGCCCTCTTTCACTCTGTTTCTCTTAACCTTCCATCTCTTTCTCTCTTTTTCTCTCTATCACTCTCTCTCTCTGTCACTCTCTCTCTCTGTCACTCTCTCTTTCTCTCTCTCTCTCTCTCTTTCTGTGTCTCTCTATATCTCTCTCTCTCTCCCCCTTTCCTCTACACATGCTTTCCAGATGTTTTTGTTTTAAGTCACAAGTTCTTACTGGGTCACTTTATTGTTAGAAGCAGAAAAGCAGGGAGAGTGGAGAAAAAGATGCACTAGTTGGTCCCCTCCTTGTTGTCATTGGGTGTTTTCTGTGCTATTTTGTGTTTAAGCTGACTTCAAAATAAAAACTTAAGACTAAAAAGTGAAAACACCCTGCAGTATTTTTTTAAGATTAATATGGAGTTAAACAATAGACCATGAGCCAATAATATGTCTTGGTTGTATATTTCTTAAGCAGACATTTGTAACATGTCTGTTCTTGCGTAAGTTGAGTAAGTGCGTTTAAAAAAAAAATAAAAAATCTTGATCTAATTCATGTAATAGTGATGACACAACGTTTCCTGAACAGTGTTTAGTTACCCATTTTAAGGTAATTATTAAAATTGCATGATTATCTGATTTTGTCTTTCATTGGCAACCAGCATGAGACAGTCGACGTATTGTTTGTGGCCCTCAGACACCAGCATGTACCAGTGTGTAGATATAGAAGAGCTAGCAAGGAAGAGAGATTACAATCAGAAAGATTTGTCCATTAATATGACAAACTGCAATCACTGATAGGAACAGATATGGCACATTTTTGTGCTACTGTAGTAATTGCGCACATGAGAAATTTGCAGGAACTGAAGATATTGACACAGTTACTAAAGTAATCACACAATGGCAAACCTCTGTGTAATTGTAATGTGCTGGCTCTGTCGCGGGCAGAGGAGGTTTGAAATGGGACATGTGCAGGGGAGAAGACACATCTCCCTGTCCCTACCCCGAAAACGGGTGAAAAACAAACGTCCCCAGAAAGCAGATGGGCAAACCACTTCCCGGCGACACCAGATGTAAACATGACATTGTATTTTGCTAAGTGTGCACAGTTTGCGAAACCCGGAAGATGGTTACATGAAGCAAAATGCCAGCAATGAGACTCTTGGGTTGGGGACAAAAAAAAACAACATAATCCACGGATGCAAGTGCTGGGCTGGGAGTGCTGTGAGTGTGGACCCGTGAGAGCATGCACAAGCGTGCCTCCCATGCCAAGCCCACAGCACACGGGAGCCTGCAAGGAACATATGCATGCTTCCTGTGCCACAACCGACCGCACCCAGGAGTCCGTGAAGCCAAATGCGAGTCTCCCTGGTGCAGCCAGCACACTTGCCGGAAACAAACAGAGGTACAGGGGGCAGGGGAACAGAACCCCAAGACATGAAAATAAAAGCCTACCAGACAGCCAAAATAAGTGCCATTCGAGGCCTGTCTGCTAGGACACAGGAAGGGAGAGATAGTGAGACTCACAGGATAAACACCCAAGTTTGTCCTATGCAGACAAACATGCTAGCCACACTTGTCTACCAGAGACAAGGACTCCATGCCACCTGGTTACGCAACAATGCTTATAAGGGCTTTGGCCCAGGTGAAACACATAAGTATGATTGATATGGCAATACATCACCAAATGCCCACAGCCGGCCCGTCATGGAGCAGTCGAGAAGACAAAGCTCTCGGCAGGGTGCTAACCCTTACAGGAATTGTATAGGGTGCCCCTTCATGTAGTAGCTGAGCTTGTTCAAATAGGCCATAAAATGTTCCTATATATTGACAAATTATCAAACACTGGAATAACTCATCAAACATACAGTAGTACTATATGAGACTTGCGATCATCTGGTTATTTCCCTTGACCATGTGTTTAGTAAAACAGCTAAAATGAATGAAAACACACAGCTAAACAAATATTTGAAAAGATGTTTGTTTTGAACTTACTTCCATGCTATAAAGTTGATCAAAAAATTCTGTCACACTCATTTTGCACTATAAGTCGAAAGCCACTTGAGTATTAAAACTATTGGAGAATTTTTAAACTGCAGAGCACACTTTAAAATACCTTATAATCATTCAAATTTTGAATTTTGAACTAATCACAGCCAATTCATCAGGAATGTAAATGTGATTTGAATTATGTTATCATCCGTATTGCAGACAGCACAGTAGAAATGTCTGTAGGCTGGGTAAATCTCATCTTCAGATGCTCCAGCTACAGAGGTACATGGATTGTCTTTCATGTACTGTTTGCTAAGATGGCCACAATTTTCAAAACTTTGTTTACGTTCTGACTGGCTACCCACAAAGCTGCTTCTACACACTTTCACATGCCATTCAGACAGGGAACAAACATTATCTGATCACCAGTGGAAAGCCTTTGCCTGCTTTGCACACTGGGATAAGAGTGAGCCCAACTGGCGCTGATTTAGTCATTACATTATGAAAAAAAATGACCTTTCTGTCTTTAAACATTGTTCATTAGTTTAGCTTAAGGTACTTCACTTCTTGTATGCTACTTGTCTGTATGTGTTGTGACACCATTTTGACAATAACACAGTATGTGAAAACAATAGCCTGTGATTGGTCAAAATGCATGTCAATAATATGAGCACTTCCTGAAAACAAAGGGACCCAAAATTGTCCAGTTTAAGAGTCACAGAGAGCAGAAAACGCATCTCAAAGTTCAGGGAAGTTGCATAAGTGATGGGGTGATGGGGACCCATAGGTCCATATGTTAATTAAATATTGAGTGTGTGTTAGCTACCTGATTGTAATGCCAATGCAGAGAGACTGTCATGCCGTTTGAGCAATTTGTCTTTTTTGTCTTAAAACGTTTCCAGGAACTTTGATATCTCCCTTAATTGTGACTGTTGCTGTTTTCACAGTTGTATTTGAATACACTTTAGGGAAGACCTTAAAGCATGAACCAAATTAACAAAAAGTAGACTTCTGTCCTTTGGTGGTGACTGATTAACTGAAGGGTTAAATTATTTAATTAATTTGTATATAAATTTAATTTGTATATAAAGATGTTTGAAAAAGAATAGCATGATGTCACGAATTGGAGGCTGGATGTAATCGCAGGTTCAGCAACACTGTTTAATATAAACAAACAGGCAGACAAGTCCAATGAGCGAGATCCAAACACAGTCAAACAGTCCAAGGTCAACGGGAACAAACAGGCTACTAAATAAGCTAAGGCAATGTGAAAATACTAAGGCTAAGGTCAATACACGGCAAGACTAATGCTAGGATACAAAGGCTAGGATGGCTCAGAATACTGCTTTCGACAAGTAGACTTCGCACCCTCCCTGTGTGGGTTGCGAAGTTAAGTAACCCCAGTCATTAGCTCCCTAATCCACACCACCTGTGGAATGCTTGATTTGGGACCTAGGACTGGGGTGACTGGTGGTGACCACCAGGTGGCGGCAAATCCCCAGAAAGGATCCTTTTCCTTGCACATGAATGTAAAAATAATGAAACATTAAATTACTTTTAGTTTAAAATGTTACATAAAATTCTATTTACAGTGTGGCTGATGTTTTTGAATATTTATGAGAGTTTTAGTGACGTGTTTTATAAACAGATAAATTAATTGCAGAAAAACACCTGCAGTTTGCTCAAGGAAATCTCAGAAATGGTAGAGAAATTCAGAGCTAAGAGTGCATACAGAAAATTGTGTGGGTTATTGGAGTGTTTGCTGAATAACACTTCTGGAGTTCAGTCTTGCAGAAATACAAGTGATACTTGATAACCTATGTTGTTCATTTATGCAGTAAAAAATTTAACGCAAGTCATAGGCATTAAAATCTGAGTGGCTTTCTCAGCATTTGACCACAGCAGTTATCATCCTTATACACCAGCGTGATCCAATTTAAAAATGGTTTAAAGGTGAGGGTGTACATGCTCCATTCAGTACACACTTTCAAGAGATTTGCTAATGTGCATTTGAAATCTATTTATGCAGTTTGATGCAGTGCCTCCAGCATCAATTTCAGCTGGTGATGTTAAGATTAGTTATGTTGATGCAAGTGAGTGCATTCTCTTGAAGATATAGCGTGTGTGAGTTTGTGTCTCTGTGTATGTGTGTGGTGTGTCCAGAATCAAAGGCATCCATTGTTGGAATAAGAAGCAGATGTTAGGCTGGAATTCTCCTGACTACAGCAGTTCTTTCTCTTATACTCTCACTCTTTCTCTCTTTTACTTTCTCTTGCTTAAACATAGACACCCATCTAATTTTCTGCTCCTCCCAATCTTTTATTGTTATATTTTCCACAGTGATGTGCATCCATCATTATGTCATCTCCTTCTTTTTTGTCTCCTGAAGTGCAGCATCTTACACGTCATTTTCACTTTGTTTCCATAATGTCACCCTAATGATACACAACTTACAAAATGGTACTGTGATCACTTCAGACTTTGATTTAAATGAACTTTAAAAAAAAAAAAAAAAAGAGTATAGAGGTGTGTGTGTGTGTGTGTGTGTGTGTGCGCGCACACGCATGCGCGTGCGTGTGTGTCTGCCACGTTGTCAGCTCGACTGAATGGTGGGAAGTGACTCAGACTCACTCATATTTAGAACAGTTCACTCCCCCTCTTTCCCTGTTTTGATGCTGTTGTTTTTTTGAAGTTTATTACTACGTTGTTACTTTTTAACTTATGTGTTATTACACAGGTGGTAAATATGATGGCTGTCATTAGAACTGAAATAAGGATAAAAAAAAATGGACTGTGATTAACCTTAATTAGTAAGCTGCAATCCTTCTTTTCAAATGAGAGCACAGTCATTTGTCTCTTTAGTGATTTTCACATGGATTTGGCAATACTTTCAGTTATACAGGACTTAACCACTAACAACTGACTGCAACTTAAAGATAAAAAAACATTTTAATTGTGTAGTTGTCACAGGGATACATAATGTTTCATGTATCTATCATTATTTAAAGTAGCTGTCTTTTAAATTGTGTAAAAATTTCATAATGAGTGGACCAATAGAACGACTCCAGAATCACACTGAATAATTTCACACTCTGTTATATTAATATTTAAGGAAGTTTTTGCCTTCTTACGTAAATTTATCATCTCGGAGATACACTTTTTTTTAATACTTTTTGAGGTTGATTGTTGTGAAAGCTAAATGCCAAGGGGTGTTTCATACAGATCCGATTAAACATCAGTATTGGATGCCAATACTGACATTATTCACATATTGGACATCTGACGGATGCTAGTGATTTGCTAACCGATCCAAATGCCAGGCCAAGTCCCACACAAAATAGTGCTGGGAAAATGTGCGAAGCTGTGGGAAAACTCCCACAAAATATTAATTTAGTATGGATTGTAGAAGTTGATTGCATTGCTGGTCACTTTATGTGTTTAGGTTTTTTTTTTAAATTAAAGAATATTAAATTGCCATAGCAATTTACACTCCAACTGTTTGTATGTAAAGCCTACTTAAACTACAGTTCAAATAAATTGCTTTGTAATTCATTTAAATTGAATGCGTTGTGATTTTTTTTGCCCCTTTATTAAGAAGTGTTGTGTGCTTTACTACAGCCTCAAATAGCCTTAAATGTAACAATGATCACAATATTCAGGAGAAAAGCTTGGTACTGATATCAGTAGATATCCAAATTCAGGTATCAGATTTGGACT
Source organism: Arnoldichthys spilopterus (assembly GCA_037974385.1). Taxonomy (NCBI): domain Eukaryota; kingdom Metazoa; phylum Chordata; class Actinopteri; order Characiformes; family Lepidarchidae; genus Arnoldichthys; species Arnoldichthys spilopterus. The sequence continues at coordinate 2,952 of JBBPDA010016863.1, read as the reverse complement.
GCAACTGAAAAAAATTGGATTGGTCTATCTGTAATATTTTATGATGTTTTATATTAATAAAATAGTGGTTTAAACTTTTGAGTAGAGTATAGACATGTGAAAAATAAGCAACATCTATTGAAATTGTTGGTTTATTCCATCATATTTAAATCAGCAAACATTTTACATTTTTAATACTGTGCCTAAAGATAAAGTTAATATACTTGAGGAAGACCACAAGGAAAGATCCTTTTTTAAATTATTTTTTCAACAAAAAATGTCAAGGAAAGAAAGTAAGCACACTTGTGGCCTCTGAAGCTAAAATATTGCTGCATATTTTGTAGGCTTTTGGCACAATTGTCTTCAAGTCTCTGACATTGGCTTGCTGAATTTTTAGCCACTCCTCCATGCAAAATTTCTTTAGCTGAGTTCAGAATGTTTGAAGGTTTTCTTGCATTTACTGCCCTTTTCAAATCTCCCACAACATTTCAATAGGGTTAGTTTACTAATGTGCTTAGAGTCATTATCCTGTTGGAAGTGAAGTGAATATTTGTCATTGTGAACACACTCAAGCTCCACAACGAAAATGTGACCTTTGCATTTAACCCATCACACATGCACACGTGGAGCAGTGGGCAGCTATCAACAGCGCCCAGGGAGCAGTAAAGCGGGACGGTACCTTGCACAAGGGTACCTCAGTAGTGCCCGGGCCGGGACTCGAACCTGCGACCTTCAGGTCCCAAAGGCAGCGAAAGGTCAACCTCTGGTTCAACTTCAACTTTTGAACAGATGGCAACACATTATCTATAGTCACTCTTTTATATGGTGCAGAATTCATGGCTGATTCCGTGATTGTAAGCTGGCCAGTACCCGAGGCAGCAAAGAAACCCCAAATAATACAATTTCAACTTTTTTTCACAGTTGGTATAGTGTCCTTCTCCTGAAAGACTGCGGTCTACACAACCCATGTACAGTTACTGTGGTCAAACAACACTGTCTGTATTATTCCAAAGGCCCTGGTCTTTACCTGTATGTCCTTTGGCAAACTTTACTGATGCTCTAAAAATCAAATTTGTCCAGAATCTTTCAGATTGTAGACGTAAACAAATGTACATCAACATTTGCAAGAATTAACTGCTGATTTATTTTCTGGGGTTCTCTTCTCTCAAGCTGAATTTAGTAGGACAGCTGGTCCTTAGTAATTTGGCAGTTGGAAATCTGGGGCACCTGATTCTAATTTTATAGACTTGGAGGTGTAATAAATGTAAGGGTGTACTTACTTTTTTATGTGGCTGATCTGTTTTTTTAAAATTATGAAAATGACTACAGAACATCAGTTTTATGTGTCATTAAGTGAAGTAAATGAAACTTAAAACAGCCAGCAGTGATCTAGCAGGGTAGCGCAATGCAAGGCAAGATTATTTATATAGCACATTATCATACTCTGGGGTTATTTAATGTGATTTATAGAGGTAAAGGACAGATAATCTGGATACACATCTGCTGTTTTACTGAATGCCAAAAGAACATACAGATATTACAATTTAATACATGGAAATAGATTCATGGTTGTAGTTAATGCTGTTGTTCATATGACTTCTATAAGACAAACCATATTATACTGCCTTTCTGATTAAAATATGAAGGTAGAAAGAAAATGAGACTAACCAAAGTAAGGGTTGATTATTTTGGCAACTGTAAATTTTTTCAGACAACAAACTGTGAATAAGTCAGTGAGGTTTGTGTCCGTTCAGGCAGATGTTCAGATTGTCACCAGAAAGCGAAACATTCTTTGAAGATGAGATCAGAGTGCAGTATGTGTGTGTGTGTGTGTGTTTGTGTATAAATGTTTGTGCCAGTAGTCTGTTAGAATGGAAAGCTCCCCTCTTGGTTTGTTTAACATACATCTCTCTCTCTCTCTTTCTCTCTCTCTCTCTCTCTCTCTCTCTCTCTCTCTCTCTCTCTCTCTCTCAACAGGGTGCTGGCCAGTTGTAAAACTGGTGTGAGTGTCTGTGTGTGAATACCGGTACTAGTGGAACTGCATATGTGTATAAGTTTATTGGTACCAGTACAAAAGCAAGGGACTGAGAAAGAGTGAGTGGGTGGCTCTTGGGGCGGAGCTCCGAAGAGGAGCAGAGATTCCACCAGGAAGCTGGTCAAAAATGAACAAACTGACATTCCACAACAACAAGACCATGCAGGACCGTCGTTGTGTGTGTGTGTTTCTCCCTAATGATGACACACTTAATGTCATCGTCACTGTGAGTTTTTTCCACAATACTAAATTACACACTCACATGATGAAGCACATCCTGTGTTTTTGCCATCATATTTGGGATTTCCCTTACAACTATTTTTCAGGAATGTCTGTCTTGTAGGTCATCAGTAATTTAGTGTGTTTCATGTAGTGTGAATGTTTAAGATGATTATAAAGATCAGTATTACTAAAAGATATATCAAAAAGGATTTTCCATTCTACATTGAAGTCTACATAGTTATGCAGGTTTATTATAAAATATACCTTGTTCAAGGAGCGCCTTAGGTGATCAAGTAGAGGAACCATTCCTGTTTCATTATTTTATTGAAAACCTCAGATTAAGATTAGTACAAGATAAATATATTTCACTGATCATGTTTTGAGAACTTTCCCAACATTTTGGACCAATCTAAATGCAGTTTTAATTTCTACGGCTAGTTTATTAGGTAAAGTATGGAGTTCTGTTTCTCTATATTCGTAGGATATTTGAAATTCATTTTGAATTTGCCCACAACATGTTTTAACTGCCGGAACATTCCACAATTACTTAGGTTAACTGGCAACAGGTTACTATTATAAATAGGGTAGGGTATAAAAAAAATTCATCCCAAAAGGGAAGATTGTTTGGGAGGCATTAACATACAGGTCCTTCTCAAACAATTAGCATATTGTGATAAAGTTCATTATTTTCTGTAATGTACTGATAAACATTAGAC
>JBBPDA010016829.1:0-16152 GCA_037974385.1 Arnoldichthys spilopterus | reverse complement strand
GTGGTGATGGACTTGGAAACAGTAACATCATCAGTGCACTTACTGATGTAGCTGGTCACTGATGCTGTGTACTCCTCACTTAAGTGAGTGTATGAATCATCTACTGCAGGGCTGTCCAAAGCTGGTCCTGAGGGCCATTGTCCTGCACATGAACTGCATGAACAACATCCTCTAAAAGTCCCTTTTAAACCACAAAAAACCCATCCAGGAGTCAGCATCTTTTGAAACATACTCTCATTACCAATCACTCTGCCCTTTCTAATGAAAGTACCCACTCTTATTAACATCTACTGGAATTCCACTTTACTGACCAGAATCATTGGTCACTGTTTTGACATGTATGCTCTCCTGACTGAAGAGTTACTTGTCTTTTTATAGTGCCTGGAAATCTGAACTGGGCTGGTGAATGTCTGGTTTACTGACCACAATGACTGTGTAAAGGTCACTCTTTCGTCACTTATGTTTCTTGGTGACCGTTTCAACTTCATTTACCCCTTCCCAGCTAAGATGGAGAAGTCCCATTTCCCACTAGCTGTTAAGGTCTCTCTATTGTAAATAAGTGATTCTTTAACTTCTGAGTCACTTTGCACAAGGTGAAAAGCTATGGTCAGATATGTGGTTAAGGCAATATAGCCTATAAAGCTTTACCGCTGTCTCCTGTTTAGCTTCCTGGTACTCCGTGATCTCATTCATTCCTATGACTGTACTACTAATCAGCATGTTGCCTTGTTAAACTATCGTAGCTTTTCCGTAGATGAATTGTGGAATTTTAGATTCTGCTGAAAGACTAATCCCTGTGAACAAAAAATAGAGAGACATTGAGGCTACACACACATGCACACCCTTTATATGAGAGAAATCCCCCTAACTTCAGCCAGTTTAGCTCATATGCCTGGAAGCTAAGATGATAGTTCATGTATTGTGGTGAATGCCAGGGCAGTTATAATATACTGGTTTTAGGCACTGTGCTTGACTGGTGGGGTGAAAGAAGAGATGCACAAATATGGAGGGAAAATGGGAGAAATCACATCTCATTTTTACTGTTGTCCACATGGTGTGTGGTCTGACTGGACACTGAAAATACACACCTGACTGAGACTTTCCCATTTATTCAGCACTGCTTGGTTTATTTTTACATATGGAGCTGGGTAACTTCCTTTCAGGATGTTAATGCTGGCAACTTACAGTTAGAAGTGAAATGTTACATCGAGGATCTAAAGGACTGTATTCCCACAACATGTCTGGTTACTGTATGCTTTCATTTTGAGTAAGTGTTTGAAAGTGTTTACATATCTTCCATTCAGGTAACATGCCTGAAGCTAAATAAGAAATTATCCATTCCAAAAACATCTAATTGACCTTTGCTAAAAGGCCCTGCAACTTAGCTGTTGCTTTGTGTAGGCATACATAGGCATGCTTAAGCATCTGTTAGCATTCCATTAGGGAATCCTGTGGTTTCTTTGCAGTAATCACTAGCCTGTCTATGATATAGTTTTTCACGTGATGGAACAATTTGGAGCATACCGCAATGCCAAACATTATGGGAACATAAGCATACCTCTTTGTCAAGTTGGAGCAGGCTTAAGATCTGCCAAGATAGCAAACCCCCAAAGGCTGCATTTTTATGGTGGTCACTAGGTTACATATCTATTTAGTTTGCTGTGGAAAATATGCTGGACTGGAATATGCCATTCCATGAAGAAAGTTGAGAAGCATGCTGTGGTTCTCACAGTACCCGCCAGCTGACTTCTGCCAACCTTCCCCATGAGGTTACCATTAACATGGGCATTATTTTGGTTTGAAAAGTGCTGGGGATTACTCTAAATTCTTATCAACCAAAGATAAGGTTGTTGCTAGTAAAAATAATTTTAAAAATATGTTTTAAATTTTAGCTTTGTACTTTGGTCTAGTTAGACTAGTGTTCAACCTAATCCTAAGTCTACTCAACTATTGCATAACAAGATGTGGGCATTATTTCAAGACAGCTAATCTCTTCAAGTATCAATATCTCTTCAAGTAACTTGTTTCGCCATTTTCAGAATACACCTATGGAAATGGTCCAAAATTATGTAGAATCAAATCTCTTTACTTGTGTTTTTCTTCTCATATAACCTTTATTCTTTCTCTTGTAACTATGTTAGAGGTTTTTAAAAATATTTAGTTATACTATAAAATATACTATAATTTAATTCTGTTGCAAAACCATGATTGCAAAAAAATAAAATAAAATAATACAATTCTTCTTAAAACTTAACTGTAACAATAATTCTTAGTGGCCCATTACAAATGTTTTGTAGATATTTATCTTACCTTAATTTTTTATTCAACTAAATATCCATTAAATTCACCTCAATACTGTTGAGAATCAATAGATTTTTGTATTGTATTAAATTATTACATTTGAAGTCAAAACATTATGCAACATTTTAACTTTAAAAAGGAAGGCAACTGTTATAACAAAAGTATTACCCACTTTACTGTTTTGCTCAGCATAATTCCAACAGTACATGTTTGACTTAATACAAAAATAAAAAAACATAAAATGATTATAGAACATACTGTTTAAAAGTTTAATTAATAATTTTTATTGTTTTAAATTAATATATTTCATTTTCAGGCTGGCTTAAAACTAATTACCTGAACTTCATATAATGAGCTAACAGAATGTAAAACTAACTTATGACAAAGTCACTTTTTAAAAATTAAAATACAATTTCTTTAATAATGTAGGTCTTAGTAAAATTAAAAATGGGACCAAACTTAATTTATAGTGTTATGAAGTCAGCTAGTTAACCACCACCCTTATAATGCCATACTTGCCATGGGTACACTGTGAAAAATGCAACAATTGGAACAGTTTTACATTTTGGTTTGACCAGTTTTACCTATTTTAAGCTTTTAGGTTCCTTAAACTTCAAATCATTAGGTTTCAGGAGTAAAATATATATGAATGTTCTGTTACTATTAAAAGTCTGATCAACATAAAACTGTCAACCAAATCTACTTAACAATGCAAGTATGCTACTAAACTATATAAGTGATCCAGTGATAGATAACGATATTAATCCTTTTATGTTGCTTAGGTTAGCAATAAAATAAAGTTGTATGACTTAGTTTAACATGCTCTCAATTACAATACTTAAATTATTGATTGCAACATTAAGCTAGAATTTTAGATATGAGGTAAAAAATAAGAGCAGAAAATAGAGTTAAAAGTTATACAGACTTTCATTATACATTGCCAACTCCTGTTCCTTAACCTTAGTATTATTCTTTAAAACTTTTACTCACATGCTCTCATTTCCCTCCACCACTCTCTCATTCGTTTGATCCTGGGCTCACTGGCTGGTATGACTCGGCACATCTGGCAGCGTCACCCAGGCAACCTCCTGGGGCAATGTTTTTCTTTCTTTTTTTTCCACCCCCAGGCTGAGAGGTGAATGAAATAAAGGAAATAGGGAGGGAGGGAGGGAGGTGCCTATGCACCTGCAGCATTTAACAGCTGACCTCAAGCCAAGTCCTCCCCAGTAGTCTGGAGGATCTGTTTCAAGATGACTTTCTTCCACATTCACTTTCCCACCAGCCTCATTCCTGTCCTCCTTCACTTTCACTATCACTCGAAATCAGACCTGAGTGACGCTCTCACAAAGTGTCCCAGCCATATTGTCCACGCATCGGTGGTATGCCTCTTCTGCTTCTGGATTTTCTGCCACACATTGAAGCAGTTTAGCTTGGCAGTCATATCAGCACTGTGGATCCTACAGCACAGTGTGTTTAATTGCAAAACCACACATGCTGTCACTGACCTGTTGCATTCTATGAGGATGATATAGATAGATTAGATAGATTAAAACTTTATTAATCCCTTGGGAAGGTTCCTTCGGTTTTCAAGCAGCAGTACACTGGCATAGTTGTAAAAAGGTTATGCATGAAAAGGTTATGCATGAAAAAGAAAAGATGTGTGTCCACTTCCAGGAGGTGATAGCTTTAATTTTTTGTAATGTTCCCAGGACGGGAACGCTTGGCCAGGTTAGGTCCCTCATCATGCATTCCTGCTTCCACACCCTCTCAGGACTACCATGAAAACCAACATCAAAGTCTGTCTGTACCAGTCTTACCCACAATTCCCTGTGGCCCTGACATCACGCCTGCCTGTTTGCACAGCTGGTTTAGCACTTTGCCAGAGGGTGCTTGCCACATATCCCACTTTCCTCTACTGCTGTAGACTTTGTGAGTGCAGTGTGAGACACAGGGTACCTGAATGGAGGCTTGACTGTATGACCATGCATTCGTGTTTTAGGCGATGAAGGGCTGGCTTTTGGCAGAAACTTCACGATACAAGTGACAAGGAACATATCAGACAGGTTTTTTGGTTAGTTATTTTTTTTAGTAAAAATAATATTTAAAAAAATAACCAAACAGTTCTTGAAATTGATGTGCTGAAAATAGGAAAAATGGATGAGTGTAAGTATCTGAGACAGTGAAAAAGCCTTATTGTGATGGCTCAATTGCAGAGTCAGAGCAGCTGCAAAATGGCAGGTCTTGTGGAGTGTTCCAGGTTTGCAGTAGTAAGTACCTACCAAAAGCGGTCCAAGGAAGGACACCTGTTGAATTGGTGACACGGTCATGGGCACCCAAGGCCATAAAGTCAATGGTGATTATGATCAGGAGAATGAAGGGAACCTCCTCAATATTAGGCAGGTGGTGTTAATGTTATTTACTGTAATACCTAAAAAATGGATATTTAGATATATCTAAATAGAAAAAAAAATTGAGTGTTTTAAGAATTTTAATTAAATTTAAATTAATGAATTCCCAGAAATCATTAGGTCTAGAAGGACCTGAGGTTGGCTTTCTGGCAATATGTTACACCTTACACTGTTACTCAGCATGCAATTGTGATACCAAAATGCCTCAAAGCAATGAATGTGGGACTGTCCACTGCAAAGTTTCCCATGACATCACCTATTCCATAGGGGGCATAGCCATTTCACACAGTCACCAGGGTAACCAAACACATGAAAGGTACCGACATCTCCTGTAACCAACAGGACATACCTTACTGTAGTGCCAAAAAGAATGGGTCTAAAGCATTTTAAGCCCTGTCGGAATCTCATTTACAATGCAAGCTGTTTGTTCTGTGGTTGTGAACTCAGACTATAACAAATGGTTTTATTTAGTCTCTTTATTCTTTACTAATTCCTTAATTAGCATTCGTTTACACAACTGCTTGACACGTTTAAATAAATTATGTTTATCCCTATATAATAATGCATTGGTTACTGATCCCACTGAGAATCAACTGCTCATTTACCTACATGATTATTTCTGACTGGTCCTGCAAAAACTGATCTAAGGTCTTAATTTGAGATGATAACTTCACATCACCATGCCCACCAAAAATGTATAGCCATTTACATTCTTGAGCATGTGGCAGCCGTCTGAACAAAAAGCAGACAGGGGAAACGGCAGCTATTCACAACAAAGATAACAGAAGAGTAGCAGTTGTAGAGAACTGTGTCCTATGCATCAAACTCATATGATATTCTAACTGTGCCAGGAAAATAGAGCTAGGATATCATCCAGGCAGACTGACTCTTTAATGTTGTAAGGATGTCATTATTTTCAATAAAAAGAGAGTGCCTCCACTAGCAATTGTTTGGGTTAGCGCCCGGACAGGCCAGCAGGGGGCAGTTGAATGCCCTGCCTTCACGGCCGCGCTGTGTTGGGTCTGCCGGGGGTGCGTTGCCATGGTTACGGCAATCATGCTTATGTGTTTCACATGGGCCAAAGTCCTTATAACGCTGGTTGTCGGACTGGGCGGTGCGCAGTGCTAATATATAGCCCTGTTGGCTGGTGTGGCTGCTTGTTTTAGCCACACCAGACTCGCACTGGTAATTTGGTAAAGGTTCTGGGTTTAATTCAAATGCCTGGGGCCCGCGGGTCAGCGCGAGACGGACACCCTGACACCCGAGGGCGGGGGAGATTCCGGCTGGCTCGAAGCGGGTCACCGCATGCGGCCAGGGTACGGTGTGTTAGAGCCCACGTCCGCATCTAGAGACCCTTTCCATCCTCCCTGGTGGCTGGTGTGCCGACCAAATGCCGAGTCGGCCCGAGACAGACTCCCTGAAGGCCGAGGGCCCAGAGATCCGTGGCTGGCTCGTAGCGGGTTCCCGCATATGGCCGGGGCGGCTATTTGGCTTGCACCTGCTTCCAGGGGTGCCTTTCTTTACCCTTAAACCCAGTAACCTTTTTCCTTACCGGCATGCAATTGTTGGCATGGCATGGCAGTGGTGGCCTAGTGTAGCCTGTGTTACCATCTCACGGGCTAAGCTAACCACTACATATGCTAGCTTCCACCGCAGTCTATTTACACATTGAGCCGGCGGAAGACGGTGTAAACCCACCTGTCAATGCAATTTTCCACCTGTATTCAGCCAGGGCCAATCAACTTGTCTAGACTCGCAAAGCGCCCCTCCCCTGTTGGCTGACGCGACCAGGGGGGGTGCTCCCTTGTCACCCTGTGATTGGGATGTAACTGATTTAGGGATCTAAACTCTTAAAGAGCAGACAGGGAAAACCTAACTTTTTTGGTTACAAGTTTGATGTAGTATGTAAACACTGTTAGAGTTTCAAAGCATACTTGATCCCCAGTTTATTCCAACCAATTATAGTGATCAGCCATTATGACTGCCTGCCTAATATTGTGTAGGCCCCCTTTAGCCACCCCAAAACAGCTCTGACTGTGGTGCACTATGTGCTCTGACCCCTATCTATCACAGCAAGCAATAACATTTTAATGTGACAGGAGCTCCTCTATTGGACCAGACAGGCTAGCCTTCACTCCCCACATGTCCTATGTGTCCTTTGTTGGTTCACTTTTGGTATATGCTAACTGTAGTATACCTGTCATTTTGGAGATGCTCTAACCCAGTCTAGCCAACACATTAAAGCCCTTGTCAAAGTGGCTTAGATTCCTAAACTCACCCATTTTTCTGCTTCCAGCACATTAGTTTCAATAACTTATAATAATAAGTAATAAGTAAGCTGCAAAAACAGCTCATTTGTAATTAATTGCTTTTGTAATGTCATAAAAAACAACATATTTATGTATATATGTAAGTGTTTCAGTTCTTGAATACATCATTCTTACAGATAAGGTGAAAAACATTTTAATTCTATGGAATTAAGCTCAGGTTGAAATAGTTTTAATACATAAAACCAATATCACAAGTTACAGACGGACCTTCAAGGGCACCCCCCCCCCCAAAAAAAAGTATAATATGGGATCTTTAAAAAAAGTTGCCCCAAAGTGTTATTTGAGCAATGTTTTATCTCCCTAAAGTACAATAGAACCATTTGTAAAAACTTATATGGTAACACTTTACTTAAGGGGTCACAAAGTATGGAGTACTTATGCCATAATTAGTGATTCATTACCTATTATTGCTCTATTAGTTAACTCTTCATTAAGCATTAGTAACTAGTCAGTAAACGATTAAGTACTTATGAATTAGTAATTAAGTACACATTTAACTGATTATCTAGTTTGTCATTAGGTCATAACTTACTTACTCATTAACAATAACAATTAACAAATTTAGGCATCCACATTAAACTGTATGCAGTTGTATGCTTGTTCTGAGCCCCAAAGCAGCCTAATATTGTTTTCAAAATTTTTAAAAGAGTATCTCATTTTATACGTTTTATTATTATAATGGCTTTCAAAATCTGATTTAGAACCATCATTTGGTTAAAATACAAGAAATAAGGAAAAGCAGCATTTTGCTTTTACGCACCAATGATATGGTATATTCTAATATATCATATTCGTCAGGCTCATCTCGATAGTTTTAAAAAGTGAATTAAAATACACTTTTATATCTGAGCTTTTAGTTAGTTTTCTTCTTTTTTATTTTAATAAAGTATGCTTGAAACATGCTTTTTACTTAGCTTTGTTTTCATTGTATTACATATTAATATTTATGTTTATTTTTATTTATTAATTTGTCTTTTTCTTTTTCATGTTCTTATTATTATTGGTAGGTTATGTAGGTTGTTCCCACGAGAAATTCTAAAAAAAACAGTGGAAAAGCTGTATAAATATGAAACATATAATGAGATATAATGAGACAGATGAGACACATGCAGAAGAAATAAACTATACAGCAGGGGTCAGGGGCTTATTTAGGAGTTCAATTGCTGAAGGGATGAAGCTGTTTTTTGTGTCATGGGATTCCTGTCTTGATAGACCTCAGACTGTTCAACACTTTGCTTGTGAGCATTACACTATGTCCAGAATGGGGTCAACAATAGGGTCTGGAGCTTGTCCTAGTGCTCATAGGGTGAAAGGAAGAGAAACACAGGTCACTGAGGTTACAAGACAGGTCACCAGTCCATCACAGGGTAGACAGACCTAGAGGCAATTTAGTCTCTCTAATTCACATAGCCTACAAACCCTATTTCTGAAAAAGTCAGGGCATCTTATAAAATGTGATAAAGCATCCAGGTCTTTCACCATCTACAGTACAAAATATTGTGAAATTAGGGAATCTCGACAAATTTTGGTTTGTGTAAGGCAAGACCAAAAACCAGTGCAGAATGTGCATGACCTTCTATCCCTCAGAAGGCACTGCATGAGAAAACATCATGCTACTGGGATAATATAGCCACAGGGACTTTGGAGTACTTAGAAAAACTTGTTACTTACTACAATCTGCCACTGCATCAAGAATTCCAAGCTGTATCTATTATGGAAAGAAAGCCATACATCTGTTCTCTGCAAAAAACGACTCCAAGTAAACTGGGCCTGATCTCCTCTCAGATCAGAATAAGAATCGTGTTTATTGGCCAAGTATGTAAGTGAACACATACAAGGAATTTGGTTCTGGTGTGTCTCTTGCACAACAGTATAAAAACACAACATCAAAAAACACAACACAACAAAAAAGAAACAACACATGAACAATATACTGAGCAATATAATAAACAATATATACATGGATTAATATTAATAAATATAAAGATACATGTTAACAAATGTATTTAAGTATTATTTGAACATATGTTTATACTGTTAATCTAAATAAATGTATAAAGATATGTATGTGTATATATATATATATATATATATATATATATATATGTATATATATATATATATATGTTTACACACTTATATTTACATATATATGCATACACATACACAGACGCACATACACACAGTGTATAAATTAACAATATAATATAATAAACAATCATAATCTTATATACAGAAAATACAGGATTATAAAGTGAATACAACATAGTGCGCATAAGTGGGGTAAGAGGAGCTCTGGCTCCCTCTGGTGGCCATCGCCGGTCATCATCTCCAGAATTCTATCCAGCCTCGGCCCCGCCCCTCCCAGGTGCATCCAGTTTGGGATCACTGGGAGGGCTTCTTAAGGCAAGGAGATGCAAGGGGAAGTTGCAAAGACTCATAACTTAGCTTGCGTTTCTGAGCGTCATAATTCTGTTTACAATAGTTCCTGGATTTTGACCTCTGCCTGGATTTTTGGACCATGCCTTTTGCCTTGTCGTGGATATTCCTGTGTTCTGATATTTTTGACCTTAGCTTGTTTTGACCTTGTCTGTTTTTCCTCAGATGATTCTGTTTGCTCCTGAAGAACCTTTTTCTGGATGTACCACGTATTTTGCATTAAAGCACCATTTTTAATCGGATTTGTGTCCAAGATTACTGCAAAATACATTACAGAAGTCTTCGCCATCAGTATGGATACAGCGAAAAACACGGAAGTGAGTGAAACGGCAAGCAGCGAGCTGGATAAGGCATTGGTGGAACAGGGACAATTATTAGGTGAGCATCACACTGAAATTCAACATCTATGTGTTACTGAACTCACCACTACTCCCCAACAAATGTCTGTTCCTCGTGCTCAGCCCATGTCACTCACCAACGTGGATCCCGTACCAACCAGCTTGAGTGCAGCCACATCAGCCGCCATTTCACGTGGAGAGAACAAAATGGCCAAAAAAGTTTGATGGAGATCCAAATAAATGTAGAGGGTTTATTTACCAATGCTCTCGGTATTTTGTGCATTGTGGTACTACCAACAATTTTGAAAAGATATCCATAGTCGTCTTGCTACTAACAGGGAAAGCATTAGATTGGGCTACCGCCATTTGGGGTAATACTGACCAGTCAGTGCTGCAATACACATACTTTATATCACTTTTCAAAGCAGTGTTTGACCACCCTCACAAAATGAAAGATGTAGGAGAAAGACTGATGAGAATCAAGCAGGGTAATCGATCTACCTTTGATTATTCCTTGGACTTTAGAACAGTTGCCGCAGTGAGCGGTTGGAATAAGTCTGCATTAATTTCCGCATACCGAAGAGGTCTAAAGGAGGAGGTACAGATGGAATTAGCATGCCGAGATGAGAATTTAAACCTGGACTCATTAATTAATCTATTCATCCAACTCGATAATTTCATCAGAAAACGGCGTGTAATGAAAGTGAGAGTGAACACCCAGGCGGTTAGCTCGCTATTCAGTGAGGAGGAATCTATGCAACTAGAAAACACTCATCTGAACTCACAAGAGAGAGAAAGAAGATACAGAAGTGGTCTGTGTACATACTGTGGGTAAGCAGTACATTTCATTGCCATGTTCCCAAACAAACCTATAAATCCCCCCCAGAAACCCCAAGAGGTAAGCCCACCAACTCGGGTCAAGTAACTCACATCACTAGACCAGTATCTGTTAGTATTGGTGCAATTCATAGAGAAGACATGCAGTTGCTTACACGGTCAGAGCCATCCTAGATAGCCGGAGAAGGAGGAGTGGCCTTCAATATTTCTTGGACTGGGAGGGTTACAGGCCTGAGGAACAATGCTGGCTGACATCCTGGACCCCAATCTTATTGCTGAGTGGCCGGAATGACCCGGTCCTCGTAACCGGGGTTGGCCTGTAGAGGCGAGCGTCAAGGGGGGGGGAGGGTGTTGTGATGTAAGAGGAGCTCTAGCTCCCTCTGGTGGACATCAATGGTCGTCATCTCCGGAATTCTAGCTGGCCTGAGCCCTGCCCCTTTCAGGTGCATATTTCTTGGATTTTGACCTCTGTCTGGATTTTTGGACCTTTGCCTTGTCTTGGATATTCCTGTGTTCTGGTATTTTTGACCTTGTCTCTGCTTTGCCTTGGATGATTCTGTTTGCTCCTGAAAAACCTTTTTCTGGATGTACCACATCTTTTGCATTAAAGCACCATTTCTAATTGCATTTGTCTCCAAGATTACTGCAAAATAAGTTACAAGTGCAGTCTTGTAGTGTGAAGCAGTGTAACAGTTCAGCTGTTTAGGAGGGAAATGGCAATGGAAAAGAAACTGTTCCTGTGTCAGGGGGTCCTGGTTTGCAGGCTTCTATACCATCTGCAAGCAGGGAGCAGGTCAAAAAGTCTGTGTCCAGGGTGTGAAGGGTTTGTGTTTAATTTCTGTGCCAGTTTCCTGATTCTTGAGAGGTACAGGTCCTGGCTGGAGGGCAGGGGGGCACCGATGATCTTTTCTGCTGCTCGTACAGTCCGCTACAGTCTGTTCATGTCCTGTTTAGTGGCTGCTCCATACCAGACTGTGATGGAGGAGCACAGGACAGACTCAATAACTGCAGTATAGAACTGGATCAGCAGCTCCTGTGGAAGACTGTACTTCCCCAGTTGTGTCAGGAAGTACATCCTCTGCTGGGACTTTTTGAGCATGGAACACTCCTTATTTAGGTCCTGGGAGATGGTGATACCCAAGGTCTCCATAGTAGACACTGGGCTGTTTGATATGGTGAGAGGGAGCAGTGTTAAGGGGTATCTATGTCATCCGCTATATCATCCGCTATCATCTCTAAAGTCTTGAGCTTGTTCAGCTCCAGGTTGTGCTGAATGAGTCTAATGACAGTGGTGTTGTCTGCAAACTTCTGGAGTTTAACAGCTGTGTTCTTGGAGGTGTAGTCATTGATGTACAAAAATGATGGACCAAAAGAATCCATGTTTCTGCTTGTTTTTAGATACCATAATGTCACTTAGTATGTCATAAATGCTGCTTATAATTTCAGCCCACTTTACTTAATACACCTTCTCATATCCCTGTTTGCCACAATGAATGATGAATGTATGCTTGATACAATAGTTTAGAGTCTGTCTCAGACTTGTGGGAATAGGATAAGGATTTTGAAGGATAAACAGGTGCTGGTACAATTTTGCAGAATGAAACTTTCTTGAGTGTCAGTTGAAGGCCACCACTGGGATTCAAGAAATGAAGGAGGAAACAATTTTACACAACTGTAACACATGCAATCTCACGTGAGCTGTGGTTTTGTACTCTGTAGGTTAATTTTTCTTTCTGCTGACAGCACAAACAGTAAGCGGCTCTGTTGTCCACTACCAGCATTTATCTTCTCCTAAGAAACCAAGCCAGACTCTCCTCCCAGTAGGAGAACTCTGAACTGCTTTTTGGGCTGTGCTTGACCCTGTATGCTACAGCAAGGAAAGGTCAGTACTCTACTGGCTGTATCTTTTATAGCATGTTAGAATATCCATGTAGATGACAACTTTGGACTTATACAAGAGCATATTTAAACAGCCCTATCCCAAATGTAGATATGGTTTGCACAAATAATAATTTCTTTTTTTTTTAATTACATCTGGGGATCAAAATGTGCTTAAAGCAATGGGGTTTAAGGCTTTAATGGCCACACCAAGAAAAAGGCAATAAATATATTTTTTTTTTGCATTTCATATTCACTTGGGGCAAACAATAATAACATTTATTTATTTATTTATTATTTTTTAAATATAAGCCTTGATCAAATAGTTGAGATTTCTCTTTATTGTAAAGCTCTGAATATATAAAAAAACTAGTAAAAATCAAATTAAATTCTTGGATTGTCTTAAAACTTCTCAGAACTTCAAATGTGTGTTAGTGCAACAAAACTACCACCACAAAACAGCATGCTTTTGTCTAATGTCTGGTGGGGATGCTCACTAAAAAAAGGTCTGCTAATTAAAGACACAGTAAAATCCAGTAGAATTTTTGACCATAATGGACAAAACTGACCTAAAACCCTAAAGTGGTTGAGATGGAACAATCAGGTTGAGTTCAGTACACGTTTTAACAAGATAAGAGACTCTAAATGCACCTGACCAAATAATTGAAAGGGTTAAGAAATAAAACTGGATTTCTGTGTTTTATGTGTTATTCTTTTAAAGTGAAGTTAAAGTGACTTATTTGTCATTATGAAATCACTCAGTCACACACAAAGTGTACCACAACAAAATGCAGCCTCTGCATTTTAACCCATCACACATGAGCAACAGGGTTAACTAGGTAAAGCACCTGGGGAGCAGTGTGGTGGAAGGGTATCTTGCTCAAGTGTACCACAGTGGTACCTAGGTCAGGATTTGAACATGCAACCTTCTGATCAAGGGCAAGGTCCTAACCACTATACCACTACTGCCCACTATAAGTAAAACACTTCAAAAACTCATTTGATTTTGATTTTGTTGTGTTTTTGCGTAAAAAGTGTAAAATATTTTGTGGTTAGATTCTCATAGTTCAGAAAGCAGTAATATTGTCACATTGACTCACAGGATTAGTCTTAGTTAATCTCAGCCTCTTTTTAGACTATTAGTCAGTAAAAAGCAGAAACTGACCTAATTTAATTAACATTTTCTCCTATAATAAAATTAAACTACATACTCCACTACATACACAACCAGCTGCAGCTCCTAACAAAAGGTGTTCCCATCAAAGAGACAGACATTAACACAAGCTGCTACACAAGCACACCTCAGCTGCCTCACAAATTTCTTTCTCATGTGCATATACAATGTCTAAAGGGGGGATTTCTCAAGAAATCGGATATAAAAAAGGAGAACGACAAAAGAAATGAAGTTGAAACACAAAAACACAACAATCAAATAAACAACAACAAAAAACCAAGAGTTAAAAAAATGGTTCAAAGATGAACCTGGTCCACCCGGTCCACTGAAACCATCAGCTAAGAATTGCTTGAAATGTTCATCTTTGTAATAAAATCAAGCTCCAGTCTTTGCTTCAGCTAGGGCTGAAAGGATGCATAGCTACTCAAAAAGCTATTGCTGAGAAGAGGAAACGTAACTGTAGCTGGGCATTTTAATCTTCTTTGGCAGACTTGACTTTCATATTGGCTTTTATATTGTAATTTTTGTATGAAATACACATTGCATGTACAACACTTTGGAATACACTTCAGGGTTTTAAGTGTGCTCCATAAATAAAGTTGACATGACTTTGGATGTGGATTACGGGTCAATGTACTGGCTATTTAATTTGTGAATATGTAAATTTGTGATTGGGATTTAATAAGAATAAACCTTGTACTGGCTAATTAATGTACTGGCTAATTAATTTGTGAATATGTAAATTTGTGATTGGGATTTAATAAGAATAAACCTTGGGAATGTTTACGGTAGCAAGAATATCCCTGCAAAGTTCTGCAGGGAAAAAAAGAATGGAAACTGCAGTAAAGAAGTGGAGTGTGCACACATAAAATATATATATCAAACAAATGAAAGGGTAGTCAATGATGCTCTAGTTTGATCCATTTAATCTGTCAAATTTATAAGAGACACAGCACAAACCGGAATCAGGATACCTTAACTAATTTGAAACTTTTTTGTATTCATTTTATATCTAAATACCAAACGATTCAGACTGGACTTTTACACCATAATCGTGGTGTAAAATCGGGGTATTGTGTGGCTAACAGGGCATACTTAATCTATGAAGGCCTAACAAACTATCAGCTGGAGCTCTGCTTGTAAAAAATTGCTCATGTTTAAAAAATATGATGCGCTGCCAAAGTGTCCTTATGCGACTTTCAAGTCACATGAGGACAACGCATTTGCACACAAACAACCCCTGACGAATGCACATAGGGATTGTTGCAGAGTTCTTTCAGAGATCATGAGTAAGGAATATGGAAACAGAGCCGTGTCAGAAGTGGCTTTTGTTAAATGCTTAGCATTACTAATTTGTCATCCCACTCCCTTACACAAGTGTATATGCTACACTCAAGGGATGCACACGCAAATTAGCAAACACCCACTCACATGAGGATTTATTTCACAATTGTGCTCTATGCTCACTCCCCTTGCTGCCTTCTCTCCTTTTTTCAATCAATGATTTGAATCATACATGAAATTTTATATTGTCCAAATAAATCGATTGACTGGAAATGATCAAAAGAGTTTCACTCTCCATCTCCCAAAGATGCACAATATAAACAATGCAACAAAGCTCAAATGTCTTGTTGGAGACTAAACTTCATACTGGAAACCCTTCTTCTCTCCTTTTTGCTCAAACTTATACAGTACTTTGTAATTGAGAAAATGATAGTTAAATCATTTATCTGGACAGAATGCATTTGTTTTGATATAAAAATAATACTAAATGTAATTATTATTGTTTTATTCTAGTGTAACATACCAGCACCGTCGCAGCCACGAAAGGTATCCGAGGAGCGTCAGCGAGGAGGGAAGGGGCATGTCAGATTGGATGAGTTTTCAGACTGAATGAGTCTCATTGCTGGCGTTTACCAGAGCAGGCCCGTTGAACCATGCTATCATATTCAGGGCTTCAAATGTGCACAGTTAATAAACACAATGCAATGTTTATATCTGGCATTGGTGGAAAGTGGTTTGCCCACCTGCTTTCCGGTGACATTTATTTCTACCCGTTTTCGGCGTAGGCCAAAAAATTCATCCAGTCTGACACACCCCTCTTCGCTGACGCAAGCGGGGAGGCAAGATCTTCTCCCTTACACATGGCTCTTCTTAAAACCTTTCCTGTTGGCGACGGTGCCGGCTCATTACACTAGTGTAAAGCAATAATACAATAATCAGTGATTTTGAGCCACTATTTTCCCCCGTTTCTCTACATAGCAGCTAATTACAATTTTTAATTATCCAACACCTGCTTTGGCTAATCAGTACTTCTTTACATTAATTCATATGTGATGGTGCCGGAATTTCACAACAACAATATATATATATATACAGTGGGTACAGAAAGTATTCAGACCCCCTTCAATTTTTCACTCTTTGTCATATTGCAGCCATTTGCTAAA
>JBBPDA010016761.1:0-16160 GCA_037974385.1 Arnoldichthys spilopterus | reverse complement strand
AGACAACAGGTTAAACATTGGCACTAAGACAGGGAACACTAGGGGAAACATGATCTGGGGCTGAGGGAGCAAAGTCCTGGGCAGAGGGAACGAAGTCCCGTACGGAGATAACAAAGTCCCGGGCGGAGTGAACGAAGTCCTGGCCCCAAAAGGCGCGAAGGCGGCGCCCGATGACGTCAGCGATGTCCAGGGGGAGCCAGGCAGTGCCCGTGACGTCCAGGGCGAGGCAGGCGGTGCCCACGATGTCCCGGTGGAACTGGGTGGAGCCGGCGACATCCGGGGGGAGCAAGGCGAAGACAATGTGGAATACACTGAACATGGCGTAGATGGCGACATCCGGACTGAGCTAGGTGCAGCCCAGGACGTCGGGGCGGAGCTGGGTGGCGACAACGACGTTGGGACGGAGCTAGGCGGCGACGGTGATGTCGGGGCGGAGCTAGGCGGCGACGGTGATGTCGGGGCGGAGCTAGGCGGCAACGGTGATGTCGGGGCGGAGCTAGGCGGCGACGCCGATGCCGAAGCAACCTGCTTGGGCTCTTGTGTCATGGGGGCGGGACACGGCGGCTTCAGCGCCGTGGGGGCGAGACCCTGCAGCTCCAGGGTCCTTGCATAACAGACAAAACCCTCCGGCGTCCTCGGCGACCCGGAGGCGTGGCGCGGCAACTCGGCCGACGTGCTGTCTGGCGTCCGTGGCGCGGAGCGGCTCTCTGGCGTCCCTGACGCGGGGGCAGAGCAGCTCTCTGGCGTCCCTGACGCGGGGGCGGAGCGGCTCTCTGGCGTCCCTGACGCGGAGACTTGGTTCCCGGAAGCGGACGTGGCAAGCAGCGGTAAGGAGTAGGAGGAGCTCTCAAAAGAGACAGACGGCTGAGCCCAAGGAGATCCCCCTGACTCGACGGGCTGCGTTGCCTGAACGGAGACCTCCCTGGTGACGCACGATGGCGTTTGTGTGGAGGTCTCTATAGCAACACGCAGCCACGTCTGAGTCGCTATCCCCCTGACTCATGGCCGCTTCCTCTGAACCGAAGGCTCAGACTGGGGTTGGTGGTCGACTGTTTCCAGGCACTGCTGTTCCTCAAACAGCACGCTGGACAGCTCGAGCATCCGGGGGGTGGGGTTTTGTTGGAGCCCTCGACTCTCGTACAGGGCCGCCCTGGGAATTCCACCGACTGCCGATGGCGGCAGGTACAGGGCTTTCCCCTTACGACCCTGTCTCACGAGGGACTCCAATTCGTTCCCAAGCCTCCGTAGTTCGAAGTCCCCAGCCCTTACCTCGGCCCATCTCAGGTCCTCACCCTCTTCCTGGTTCTGTCGGCCGCGCTCCCCCCACGCCTCGACGTAGGGCTTCCACTGGCGAAGAACCGTCCCCGTTGCTGCTTCCATAGTAGTGGTCGGTCTTTATGTCAGGAAAGGTGGGGGTGTTGGAGCAGGAAGCAAGTGCAGATCGGGGAGTAAGGGCGAATAAAGAGATTTATTAACAAAAACGACAAACACTACGAAACCACGAACTGAAAGCAAAACACGAGGAAACATAAACGAGGCACGAACACAACACGAAGGCTAAATGGCATGGATCGAGGAACACGACAGGAACTAACATGAGGGTTGACATAAACAAAGACCGACAAATGTGCACGCAAAACTTGGGCTTAAATATTAACATGAAATAGACGACACCTGGAGATGAGACGAGACGCAGCTGGGAGGCGGGGCAACTAGAACACGAGGGCAAGACACATGGCTAAAACGAAAACACGTGAAACAACGAGGGCAGGGTCGTTACACACAGAAAGGCACCCGTGGCCAACCCAATGATCAAACCCATGTGCCCTCATGTACATTTTTAATCTATTTATGAAATGCCCTGAAGCAACATAACTAGAATCAAAGTTCTCAGTTTTTCTCGCTTCTCTCACTCAGGGTCGACCATGGGCCAAACATGTTAATCCCTCCTAAGGTTTTTATCCCGATATCCCAGCCCTTACATAATTCAGATCAGACTACTGACTGAAATAGATCCACACTGAGGACAATCTAACGAGGCAAGGTAAAATGAGGGAAGATAAGTGAGTATTTAATTGTCTTTGTGAACACACCACGCCACAAAGTGCACCACAACAAAATATGACCTCTGCATTTAACACATGGAGCAGTGCTTGGGGATGTTACCTTGCTCACAAGTACCTCCAGTGGTCCAGGATTTGAACTGGCGACCATCAAGTCACAAGGGCAACTCTGTTAACTGTTACACAACCATTACCCCCTTTTTTTAACAAGGTGAGAAACATTGTGGTGGTGTATAATTCTCCAACTGATAACTTTTTCATATATTCTCTGATAAACATCTGTATAGATAATGTGTGATTAGTTGGAAAAATCTATAGAAACTTTCTCTGCACTAGAGAATTGATGAGGCAGTTATTATCTGTCATTATCTGTGTCTTGTAAGGGGGTCTTGTTCTTGACTAAATCTACGTTTGAACTTTTATCATGGTTTAAACAGTAAATACATATCAAAAACCATATGGTGTGTAATAATGCAGAAGTTATCTATACCATACTATGTCATTTCACAATGAATTATGCCTGAATATAATCATGGATGCTTTGCAAAATCTGGAGGTCACTGGGGGGTCCTTGTAACATTGTGTGGACATTGTCCCTGATAGAAGAAGAATAATCAACTGCCTAATATTGTAATAAGTATTGGAAATGCACAGCATTTAATGAGGTCAAAATGGTTGTTTGAGTGATGCCATATAAAAGACATTTTTGGTTCCATAAAACATCTTTTAATAAATAGTTCCTTGGAGAATCTTTTTTTGCAAATAAGATTTGTAAATGGGAAGAACCTTTTTATGTGATGTAAAGGTTTACAGGTTTAAGGTTAGAAAGTCTGTTCTATGCAAACATGACTCTGGGTAAGCAAAAATGTTCTTCTTTAACACTGATCCTTCGTGGCATCTTTTTAAAGAGTATATTGTATTTTGTAATTTCCTGGACTTGGTATCGTGCAACATTAGTCCAGTCCTGGTCTCACTACCCCTTACTGTATGTGTACTGCTTATGGCTGTGACACTAAGCTGTTGTGATGCTTTTGGCAGTTGCTTTCCAACAGTTTTTGTTATCCTTCAGCCCAGCTGTCACTCTTTTCAGGTGCAAGTGAATACTTGATCCTGTCTGCTGCTGCATCTTTTATTGTTTTTATTTATATATTACATTCATATTTATATCACACAGTCTTAATATAACTTTTGGGGAAGTGCAAAATCCTCCTTTTCCCATGTGCTATACTCATAACAGTATTAGTAGCACAATACTGTTTTATACAGCTGTTTACACACTATAGTATAGAGTTATAGTATATAGTGTATATATAACTGATCCGGTATATATAATGTTATATAATGTTACATAGTGTATAGTAATAATATATAGTGTTATAGAATGTTTTATACTATATTTTGATTAAAGTGCAATTATAGTCGATTTTTCTTACTCTTTGTCACTTAGTGCTTCCAGGTCTTTTTTGTCTGTCCGAGCTGCTGCATTGAACAATTTCCTCTGGGATCAATAAAGTTTTTTAAATCTGAATAGATTGTACAATGAATGACTATTAAAATCACCCTTTTTGTTCCATTATTTCAATTCAATACCTTTTTAAATATAAGCAAACCATATTTTCCTTTCAAATGAGGAAATACAATATGTATTTTTTATTAATGTACTTACAGCTACTCTGTTTGGACAGTCCTTAGAAGAATGTACTATATTTCACATAAGCTGTGTCTACTTTGCTCTGTGGAAAAAAATACCGGGTAAGTAAAGGCTATTGCTTGTCTTGTAAACTGCATCAACAAAAGGCTCCTAGATCAGCCTTGTTGTTCAGGAGACCACTGAGGCTTGTTTTTGCCCTGCTTGAAATAAGTCTTTCCCAATCTCCATTGCCTACCAGATTTAAAGTAGTAGTCTCATCTGGTGGTGTTTGTTTATCTGTACTTAAGGAGAGAGAGGATTTGGGGCATTTTGAGTGAGATCAGCTTGCAAGCATGATTAGAGATTATAATACTCAACTGAAGTGTTTTTTCTCTTGGCGAAGTAAAATCTTTATGCTAGGTCAGCTTAATGCAGCATTACTTAATTCAACCAAATTAAGAGGAAAAATTCTGGCAGGTTGTAACAGTTTGGTTCTAAGAAGTAAGCTTAAATATGTTATTACAGTTCACATAAACACTAGGACTAACACAAAATAAACAAAAAGACATAGTAGAGAATACAATATTATAAAAAAGTAACAAACACAGGGGTATGTATATACAAGACAAGATACCCAACACCTGGGAGTGGGAGAAGCACAGACAATCAAAATAATGCCACATGGCTGCCTAAACAAAAACAAAGGCATGTGTCTACAAAATAAAGACACATGATACAGAGTATGGAAAAACACAGAGAAACAACTAAAAACCATTTAGTGTGCAGCTCCTGAGGCGTAAACTACAACTTAAGGAGATTTTATAAAGGGGAGGCCAAAAAATACCAGAACAAGACAAAATACAAGACAGGGCATGGCAGGGAAACCAAAAAAACAAGACCAAAAACAACAACTCCTCATGATATCATTAATATCAATATATCAGTACCAATATCATGTAAAGTCAGCATCTTTGATCTTAAATATTATGTCTATTACTTCAAAAGCCCTTATTGTTAATGTAATTATCACAGATTAGGAGCTTAATTTACTGTGTAACATTAGAACTCAGTCAACTGAATGCTGATAGTCAACATTCTGCACATTGGATAATGTAGATCCTCTTAATATATATGCAAAAATAAAAGAGAGTTAAAACTTGCACGAAACAAACCACACGGAAATGATAATAAATAAATAAAACATAAATAATGTCAAACTAATTTGAACAACTTATCCCTCCACTCTTATAGAACATAACACAATAACCCTCATTTAAAAATAAGACTGCTACAAGAACATGCATACCATCAATATTTAGTAGCAATGACTTTATACATTTTTTAATGGTGAAATAAAAACAATATTAGACACACAATTCAGTCTCTTAATTTAAAGCCAAACAGTCTGATTATTAACTCTTTACATAATTCAGTTATCAAACTTATATTACAAAATATTATTTCACAAAATCACAATTTACAAAGGAGCTCAGCCTGTTCTGCAAGTCTGTCCCCAAATCGCCTGCAGCACTCACCCCATTGACATTGACACTCACCCCATTGAGATGACAGCTATTGGGGCTGGACACTATCCGCACAGACAGAGACGCAGGCAAACCTGGTAAAACAAGCTGGGGCGACCTGTGTGTTTACATCAATATGGAGTGGTGTGGAAACTGATGATCAGTCTTTACTGATGATTACCAAAACCTATTCATCACATGTGGAATTCATAGCATTTAAGTGCAGACCTTATTATTTGCCACATTACATTTACATTTACAGCATTTAGCAGACACTCTTATCCAGAGTGATGAACAACAGTGCTTTGTAGTCCATGTCTGTTCTTCTATCTGTAGGGCTAAACCCGTCAACAGATATAATTCTACTAAGATACTACTAGCTAAGTTACACATCATAACAAACCCTGTCAAACTTGTAAACCCAAAAGACAATAAAGTATATAAGAGTAAACAATAGACAGTAACTATAAATGGGCAATGAATATGAAGTTAATTAGTTTCCAAGATACTCCTTGAACAGGTGCGTTTTAAGAAGCATGAGTTTAGTGTGCTAATGGTAATGCTAAGGAAGCACTACACAAGTTGTAGGAAGCCATCAGTAATAATAACTAATATACTGGACTCGATCTAAACAAACACCAGATCTGCAGAGAGACTCACAGTCCTTACTGACTACAGGACCATGTATGCACTTAACTCCTTCTATGCCAGATTCGAGGCCCAGAACACAGAGACAGTACAGAAGACGGCCCCCACCAGATGGCAGAGTGTTGTCTCTATCTGCAGCCAGTGTGAGAAAGACTCTCACCAGGGTCAAACCACAAAACGTACGTTGCTTGGCCTGAAAATGTAACACATTCTCAGAACCTGTGCTGACCAGCTGATTGACGTCCTTGTGGACATGTTCAGCACTTCCCTGAGCCAAACTGTCATCCCCCGGTGCTTCAAGGGAACCACCATCAGACCTGTTCCAAAGAGGGAAACAGCTTTAGAGCTCAACAAATACCGTCCAGTAGCCCTCACACCAATCATTATGAAGTCCAGCCAGCTTGAGCAGCTAGTCCTGAGCCACATCAAGAACCAGCTCCCTCCACACTAGATCCACAAATCAATTAACAGACGATGCAATCTCACTTGCCCTCCACCTGGCCCTGTCACACCTGGAACAGCAATACCCATGTGAGAATATTGTTTATTAACTTTAGCTCAGCATTCAAAACCATCATCCCAAGCTCGACCTGCTCAGACTGAACACCTCCACCTGCAACTGGATCCTGGACTTCCTCACTGGGAGATCCCAAACAGTCCAGATCAGCAACGCCAGCTCCAACACCATCCTGTTAAACACAGGCGCCCCCCAAGGATGCATGCTGAGCCTGCTGCTCTTCATGCTGCTGACCTATGACTGTGTCTACCAAGCCTCCAGAACACCTCCTGGTCCCTATGTAAGGCACACCACACTGTGGCTGACCCCTACCACCCCTCACTCAAACTGTTTACCCTTCTCTCATCTACAAGGAGATTTTGCAACATCAGTAGCAGGTCTGCAATAGCTTCTTCCCTCAAGCAGTAGGACACCTGAACAACATGCTGCCCGGCTGCCCCCTTCCACACTGGACTGTGTTCTCCACAAATCACTCTGCCCCATTTCATCCCCCTGGCTGCTTGTTATACTTACAGTGTTTATGCCTACAATGTTATTTTTACATGCCAACATTATTGTAATTCTTGTCTTTATGTACATCCTTACTCTCTCATCACAATGCATATTTGCACAACTGCTTATACTGCATAGTGTAATTGTATTGCACATATATGTTTATTCACTTGCCGTTTTTTGCACATCTCTTATAATCCTTAGTCTATTGTCTGCATTTGTTACACCCTCCCCCAGTTATGTCCTCCTTGCTTTTGGCATATGTGTATATATGTCTAGATGTAATTTACCCCCCTCCCCCTAATTTTTTTGTGTTCAGTCTGAAGTGCTGTTTGTTTGTGCTGGTGTCGTGTTATGTTGAAAGTTGCAACTTTGGTCCTGGAGGATGTTATTTCTTCTTACTGTGTGATTTAATGTATATGGTTGATATTACAATAAAGCTCTAAATGACTTGACTTAAATTTCCTCCTCAAATTCATCAACTTGCACCTAAGATCCACTACCTATGCACTTTTTTTTTAAAACAAGTACTACCCACAGCAATGGAACCTTGTCACGTTCTCAGGGAATGTGCGACACGGATGCAAGGTCAAGTTCTCTGTTTTATTTCAAAACAGGCAGGTAAACACGACAAGAAGGGCAGTCCGAAGCGCGTGGTCACAACACAGTCCAACGTCTATCAGGGGCTAACAGTGCAACGCAGAGGCTAAGACAGGGTCAAGGCAAGGCTAGGGTCTAGATTCTGATAAGGCTTCACTAGATACTAACGCTCAGTACTGCCACAAGAGACGAGTGGACTTCACGTCTCCCTCTAGTTGCCCAGAGCTTATGTAACTCCAGCAATCAGTCCTTTGACCCACAGCAGCTGTGGATCCTTGAACTTGGGGGCTGATGCTGGGGTTAGCGGCTCCGGCCACCATAGGGAGACAACTCCCCTAATGTCCATGAAGGGGCCCTCCCCCTTACACACACCCCTCTCAATGGAATGCCTCTGGGGGGGACGACACTGTGGGTCCCACGTCAGGGAAGCGGCACGCGGCAGCTGCTCCTGTGCCTGGAAAGCGGAAACAGCCGCTGCTCCCATGCCTGGAAAGCAAGACGCGGCGGCTGCTCCCATGCCTGGAAAGTGGGAAGTAGCGGCTGCTCCTGTGCCTGGAAAGTGGGATGCGGCGGCTGCTCCCGTGCCTTGAAAACGGAACATGGCTCGTCCCGCGCCAGGAATGCAGTGTGTGGTGGCTTCCGTGCCTGGAAAGCAGGATGCGGCGGATCCTGTGCCTGGAAAGAGGGACGTGACGGATAGAGCTGGCGCTCAGCAAGCAACCTCTCCTGGTCCATGACCACTCTGTTGAGCTCTGGTCTTCTGGTACGTTCTCAGGGAATGTGGCCCTGCCCCTTACAAACCTCTTAAGAATAAAAAATGATTCCTTTAGTATTACCTATGTACCTACATTTTTGTAAACTAGCAATAGTTGTCAAACCACTTTAAAAAAAAACTGACCTAAACCTCTATCAGCTTTCTAACTATCAGCCAATATCATACTTACTTTTTATTTCAAAGATCCTAGAAAAGGCCAACGCACAGTAGCTATGCTCATTTCTGCATAGGAACAACATTGTTCCAGTCAGGGTGTAGGCCTCATCATAGTACAGAGCACCTTTGATCTAAAGTTAGAACTATTAAGTATTAGAGATCTTACTTTCAAAACCCTTATTAATGAAAGTATCACTGATCAGGAGTTTGATATACTCTGTCTAACAGAAACATTAAACAAAATGAGTACATAGCAATAAATGAGGTGTTTCCCCCTGCATATAGATCTTTACATTAGCCTTGTCTGTCTGGCAGGGGAGGAGGCATTGCAGATATTTATAGTGATAATCTTAGCATCACACACAAATCTGGACATAAATTTAAAGTTCTTTATACTAACATATTACATGTAACCACAAAAAAAAAAACCTACCCAGTTGATTCCACTAATTATCATCAACAGACCCCCAGGGCCTTATTCTGAATTCCTTAATAAATTTGCAGATTTTATCACAAATTTAGCTGTCTCATCAGACAAAGCTTTAAATATCGGAGACAATATTCACCTTGATAACCTCAATGACCCTCTGAGAACATCATGTCTATTCTAGATTCAGGAGGGGTTAAACAGACACTCATATAACCCAGTCACAATGGTGGCCACAAGCTAGATTTGATATTAACTCTTGGTTTAAATATAAAAAATATAGTTGTGGTTCCACAGTCTGAGACGATCTCAGATCATTATCTTATTTCATTTAAACTGCATCTTAGTAATGACACGCTATCACGTCAAGCGCATATTCACATAATCTACAGCTCAGAATTTTATCAGTAATCTCCTAGAGCTTTCAACATTGATTGGATCACCATCAGACCCCTTAGAACTTGATCAGGTAACTGAGTCAACATTCTGCTGCACTTTAGATAATGTAGCTCCTCTTAAAAGAAAATTAATCAGTTTTTTTGTACCTTTAAGGTAGTAGTTGTTAAACCCTTGTTAAAAAAAACAGACCTCAACCCCTGCCAGCTTTCTAATTATAAAGCTCCTATAAAGCACTGATTGATCTTAAACCACTGTATCTGAGTGACCTCTTGGTCTATTATGATCAACCACACCTATTTAGGTCTGTGCTGCCTTATGCCCCAGGATATCCTCACGTCTGTGCTTCTTTCTAGCTCTCCCCTTTAGTTAATGTTGTCATAGCAAGACTTGCTGAAGCTCCTGTCTGCACTCAGACCACAATGTACATCATTCTTTATCACTTGTAACATTTCAGCATCACTAACAATATATTTCTCCTTTTCTCTATTTCTCTCTCTCTCATACATGCTCTCTCTCTTGTATATCTCTTGTAATTATTTAAAAAGCATAGAATTAACTTCCACTGCTATGTGGACGATACACATTCATATGTTTCAGCAAAGCAAGATGAGAAACACCAGCTTAACGTAATTGAGAAATGTGTAAAGGACGAATGCTTTAAAACTTCCTTTTACTCAATTCTGACAAGACAGAAGTACTCCTAATAGGACCACTTGCAGCTCAGCCTGACCCATCCTGATGTCCTACTTCTAGTTAAAGGTTTTACCACTGGAACCCACTCACTTTTACTAAAGACAGCTTATACGGACAGCCCTATGTTTCACCTAATTGATCAAAAGTCATTGTGGCCCACCTGTACAATAGGAACTGCTCCCCCTTGTCTCCTACAACCAAAGTGCCCATGACTGGGGCCTCCATATCACATTTCCTAGACTAGTTCAGCTACCACAGGTACCATCTTCATTTACTTCATATGCTTCATATGCATGTGTTAAATATGTTGCTCCAAGCAATAGGCTTTTAGCTGATGTCGTCTCTTTAAACTGAGATTCCTTTCTTTTGTTTGTTATTGCTATCCAGTGTTGACCAGAGGAGGGTGGATTACCCTTCTGAGCCTTGGTTCCTCCCAAGGTTTCTTCCTACAGCTTAGAGAGTTTTTCCTTGCCTCTGTTACCTTTGACTTGCTCATTTGGGGCTCAGACCCAGATTCTGCAAAGCTGCTTTGTGACAACGCCAGCTGTAGAAAGCACTATAGAAATAACAATTACTCAAGAACAACAACGAAATGTGACTTCTGCATTCAACCCATCACACTTGCACACATGGAGCAGCGGGCAGATATCAACAGTGCCCAGGGGAGCAGTGTAGCGGGACGGTACATTGTTCAAGGGTACCTCAGTAGTGCCCAGGCCGGGACTCGAAATTGCGATGCTCTCCAGAGCATCAAGGCACATCAGAAACAAGCTGTGCCCTGATCTGTGGGCTGCGCTCCTATTCTGTGCAGCAGGTACTGCCATACAATTGCCACTTTCCAAAACAGCAGGGAGCACTGCTGTCAAGCTGCTCTCTGGAGTAGCAGATGGCACCAGCAAAGATCTCCAGAGCAGCACAGGGCACTTGCTCTGGAGGCTCACTAGCCTGAAGAGCCAGCTCTAGCAACTCACAAAGCAAAAGGACTGGTTGTGGTGATTTGCTGGGCAGAAGGACTGGCTCTGGTGGCTCACTGGGCTAAGGTGCTTACTCACAAGCTTCACTGGGCTAAGAAGGTCACTCAACAGCCTTGTTGAGCTGAGAAGCTCACTCACAAGCCTCGCTGAGTTGAGTACCTTGCTCACAAACCTCATCAGGCTGTGGAACTGGCTCAAGAGGCTTGCTGGAAGATGTCTGGCCAACCATCATACAACAGCGTTTTCGTCTGTGCTGTCACTGTTTAGCTCATGTTGAAACACTGCCAGTGGGTTCTGGAGAGAGAGTAAGCAGGCACTACTGAGGTGCCCTTGAGCAAAGTACCGCCCTGCTACACTGCTCCCGGGCGCTGTTGGTAGCTAACTGCTGCTCCACCTGTGCACGTGTGATGGGATAAATGCAGAGGTCATTTCTTTGTGGTGCTTAAGTGTATTCGTATTGACAAATAGTCACTTACTCAGTTTTCAAATCTAGGCTAAAAACCTACTTGTTTAGTGAGGCTTTTGGTAATTAATTCTTCCAATTTGATGGGCATTATGGACATAGAGAACTGAAGTTAACTTTGATGCCTGTGTTGCTGCCCCTCCACTCTCATGTGATCACACTAGTTTGTTGACTGGGTTGTCAGTTTGTCATTAGACATGGGTGGGGAGAGGGGTACTGAATGTGGATATACCCTTAGTCTGGATTGCTTTTCATTACAGGGCAGCCAGAATAAAAATAACTGATGTGTTATTTAATATATTAAAAGCATTAAAGTAATAAAAAAAACAGTCTGTTTGCTTCTAAAAGATAAAGATATTGGAAAATGGACATATAATATGATTTATAACTACCACAGAAGACTCAGGAAACATTTTAAAGCCTTTGTGTAGTGTTATGAATAATTATTTATCCCCCTTCTCAATCCCTTGTGTCATCAAGATTTGTCTTCAAATGTATGACACATTCTTTACATTTATTCATGTGTTTTTGTAATATATTATAAGTAAACTGCAATATATTTGCAAATATGTATTTATTTATTTATTTAGATTATCTGGCATTCAATGAACAGTGAGCAGTGAATTTGTCTTCTGCATTTAACCCATCTATGAACCACACAGCATTCATACACCAATCGCAGGACCAGTGGGCTGCACACCTATGGCTTGATGTGAAATGCCATATAAGTCACAAGACTCACATTCAGCCTCAAAAGACAGATGATTATAAAGAAAGTACTTTTTCCACACTTTTAAGTGTGATGGAGAATATGTGATGTGTTCTCTTCCAATTTCCCTGGAAATATTGTTTGTATACATTGAATCATGGACAATCAAGTAATACAACATTTTTAATGAAAGTCTTACTGCCTCTGCCACAAAGCTAAAATTAGTAATTTTCAGAACTTCCAGCAGGAAATTTATTCAAAACGTATATCCAGTCTATAAAAAATGCTTCAAAGAGCCCAGGACTAAGCTTTTGACATTGCCATCTTAGTCCCCTGACCAAAACTGAAAACATGTGGGGTGAGCTGTAGAGGAAATTTTAACAGGCCTTAGGATCCTGAAATAACTAGAGATCCTGTATAAGATAGATTAAAACTTTATTAATCTCTTAGGAAGGTTCCTTCAGGAAACCAGTTTTTGAGCAGCAGTACACCGGCATAGTTTTAAAAAGGTTATACATGAAAAAAAGGAATGAATAGATGAAAATATAAATGAAGAAATAAAGAACAAATGAATAAAAGACAAAAATATAAGAAATATAGCATATATATAAGAAAAAATATGAAAGGCTATATGTAAAGAGTGTAAAGATGTAGTAGTAGCAGGAGTCCGCAGAGTAATGATAAATAAATGGTTGTGGGATGAAAAACAACAAAGAGTAATGATACATATTGGGATGTATGAATTATTGCACTGGTTCCCTTTCACAGTCATTGTTTATGTTTATTAATAAGAATTATTTTTGCACATTTAACTTGCACAGTTTTGTTATGTCGTCCATTGCACTGTCCCTAATGTTGATTGTCCAGTTGTGTTGTTTAGGGTAATTGCTCTGTCCTGTCCTCTGTCCTTCTGTTCCCCCTCCTGCCCCCCAGCGAGGAGTTGAACAGTTTGATGGCATGTGGGACAAAGGAGTTTTTAAGTCTGCTGGTTCTGGAATTGGGGAGAAGCATCCTGTCACTGAGCAGACTCCTCTGGTTGCTCATGACAGTGTGCAAGAGGTTCCTGGCATTGTCCATAATGGCAAACAATGGTTTGTTCAAAGTCCTCTTCTCTGCCACTGTCACCAGAGTAGTTATATAACAAGTTCTACAAACAGCACCACATTATAGATAACCTGCAAAAGATTGTAACTTGCTCAGATTCCTTAGTTTATATGTGTTGTCGATATAACTTTACTCTGTATATATTTTAAATTTAATATATAGCTATAGAGGTTTTAATGAGAGTGACTGAACATTTTATGTATGGCTCATTTCAACAGTAAAGAGTTACATTACTGTATGTGGGAGACATTGCTATACAGGCAAGAAAATAAGTCGTCAAGTAAATTTTATTTCTATAGTGTTTTTAACATCTGACTTTGTCACAAATCAGCTTTATAGAATCTGGGTCAGAGCCCTTAGTGAGCAAGCCAAAGAAGACAGAGGCAAGGAAAAACTCCTAAGCTGTGAGAAGAAACTTTGGGAGGAACCAAGGCTCAGAAGGGGATCACTAACACATCATGCAAAACTTATCATTTTCTCTGCAAAACTCTCTACTTAAATAATGCTGCAAAACCATACAACTCACTCAAACAATGACACGCAGTTCTACAGTAACCACATATCACGGAAGGTTCACATGCAAAACACTAACTTCATTTCTCAAAGACACAGAACACAACCTGTGTGCCATTCCAAAGTGCTATAGATGTTTCTTACAACCCCAATTCCAAAAAAGTTGGGCCGCTGTGAAAATGTAAATAAAAACACAATGCAGTTTTCAAAATTCATAAACCCATATTTTTATTGACAATAGAACATAGAAAATGTATCAAATGTTTAAACTGAGAAACTTTGAAAAAGTAATTTTGAATTTGATGGCAACAACACATAAAAGTTATGACAGGGCATGTTTACCATTGTGTAGCAGCATCCCCTTTCAACTTTCAACTTTAAACAAAAGTCTATAAACGTCTGGGAACTAAGGAGACCAGCTGCTACTTCTGGGAGCGTAATGCTGTACCATTCTTGTCATGTACCCTCTCTCTGATGTTGGCCTGTGCTCAGGTTAGACATAGAAAGAGAGGCAATACCAATCTTCTTTGTCCAAGAACAAAGGGGCTTACCTTTAGCATCTTTGCTAAAGTTGGCTTGGACATCTGAAAATCACAAGAAGCAAATGACAAACACAAGCTTGCAACAAGCATTTCTCAAGGTGAAGCAACCGGATCCTTCATTTTGAATGCGTAGAAAATTCCTGGATTCCACAAGCCAGATGGATGCCCAGCAAGACTGGATGAAATCTTCCCAGACATTCCCTCCAAACTTCCAGAAAGACTTGATATTTAATTAATAAATATTTAACTTATTACATCTGGGCCTAGCACTGCTACAGTCAGAACCAGAACATTGTACGGGTTAATCTCTGTACATGTATTCATGATTTGTCTTTAGACAGTGAAGAAGATGTATGTCCACAGGCCATAGATCTGTATCTATGCCTGCTCTCTCTATCTTTTTTTTTAATAACAAAACTAGGACTCTCAGCACTGAGAATTACTAAACTGTTTAAAGGTGAACACCAGTAGTTAACTCTACACTGAACACATTCAGTGGCCCAAGCACATTTAAACTCAGCCATTTAATTCAACAAAGACTAGATCTATTGAACACATGATTGAATAGATTGATTTCAAAAGATATTTACTAACACAGACCAGTAATATAGTGGTGATCAAAAATCCTTTAACATACAGTGCAACCCTGAGTAATCCCTTTGCTCTGGAGAACAAATGAATTGATTCACACATTGTAAATACTGATGTTGACATATTTGTTTTAGAATAGACTCTGTATAATAAATCCTCTTTTATCTACAACTGTTGTGACTTCATTGTTATAACCAGGTTGATTCCAAAACCTATATCAAAGAATTCACTTTGTTAAACCTTCGGAACTTAGATCGTTAATCTTTATGTCTTTAGTTAAAATTAAAGATGGCAATAACTATGATTAGATTATTTTAATGAGACCGATCAATTAATAAGATGATAATGATTTTATTTAATTACCAAGGGCAAACCCCACATCTTTGATGTGAGCCTTTACTCACCAGTAGGTAAACAAGGACACAGAACCTAGAGCTGCATAATATTCCCCAAGGTTTCTTTTAAGTATCACTTCCCAATTCTTTGAGATGTGTTGCAGCCATTTTTTCACATAATTATAAGTGTAACTGTAAACAGTTTAAATGTTTTCTATGTGTATAAACGATTGCTTTATGAGACTTGCGAATCACTGCATTCTGTTTTTATTGACACTTTACTCAGCATCCCAATTCTTTTGGAATTGAGGTTGTATATGTGTATCTGTTTGTAAAATAAGTATCAAAATATACATTAATTTCTGTTATTAATTAAAACAATATTAAAGTGGCATATTTACTTTAGTAGCATTGTTTTTAGCTTGATCTGTTTATGAGATACACCTGTTTATGGGTTTATGAGATTTTCAAATCATTACATTCTTTTTTGATATTTTACACAGCATCCCAACTTTTTTGGAATTGGGGTTGTACTACTATACAATGCTAAAGGACACTTGATTTTATCTACCATCACTCACTACAGTATATTATCATTACACATACAGATGGGCTAACAAAGTGTGTTATTGTGTTTATTGGCCAAGTATGTGAGTGACCACATACAAGGAATTTGATTCCGGCAGGTGGTGTCTCAAGTACCGTGTAGGTAATAGTAAGAACAGAAACAGTAAAACTATGTAGAAACACAATAAATAATATTCGTCAACAATATAATATGGTAAACAATCAATACTTATTTACAGGAACACAGAGTGCAAATAGCGGTGAGCGTAAAGAGCAGTTACAGTCTTGAAAGGTGCAGCAGTGTGACAGTTTAACTGTTTATGAGGGAGACAGCAAGGGGAAAGAAACTGTTCCTGTGTCGAGTGGTCCTGGTCTGCAGGCTTCTATACCGTCTACCAGAGGGCAGCAGGTCAAAAAGTCTGTGTCCAGGGTGTGAGGG
>JBBPDA010016744.1:0-16165 GCA_037974385.1 Arnoldichthys spilopterus | reverse complement strand
TGTGATTGGATACTGGGGTCTGCAGTGATGTGATTGGATACTGGGGTCTGCAGTGATGTGATTGGATACTGGGGTCTACAGTGATGCGATTGGATATTGGGGTCTGCAGTGATGTGATTGGATACTGGGGTCTGCAGTAATGTGATGGGATACTGGGGTCTGCAGTGATGCGATTGGTTACTGGGGTCTGCAGTGATGTGATTGGTTGCTGGGGTCTACAGTGATGCGATTGGATATTGGGGTCTGCAGTGATGTGATTGGTTACTGGGGTCTGCAGTGATGTGATTGGTTACTGGGGTCTACAGTGATGCGATTGGATACTGGGCTCTGCAGGGATATGATTGGTTACTGGGGTCTGCAGTGATGCGATTGGATATTGGGGTCTGCAGTGATGTGATTGGTTCCTGGGGTCTGCTGTCAAATTTTTGCGAAAGGTTTTGCGACCGGTGGGTGGTGGCGATGGCATGGAAGGTTCGCATCTAGTTCGGGCGAGCTCCCCCTGATTAAGGCCCCTAACTTGCTTCTACAGATCCATTCCCTTCCCTTACCGGCCCACCTGCTTTCCATTGACGTGTATTATCCACCTCTTTTCGGCGCAGGGCCTCTTAACACATCTGGTTTTGCAGTGCACCCCTCCCTTGCCTGGTCTCCCTTAGCTCTGCTTACATTTGGTTCCTGTTCTGAACGTTTAGAAAAAATTACATTTAATTTCTTAACATTAGAATTGTTCAAGTAAATTATTCCTCCTCAACCACAAGCTAAAGAGACTTTAATCGTGCTGAAGTTTTTTTCCTCCCAAATCATTGATTTATTAATTTTACCGCCTGAAATGTCCTTCGACCGTGATGGAGCGATTGGGAAATGAGGCACATGCTGCTTTTTGACCCATGTTCTTTGTTATGAAGCCTGGCCCTGTAGCTGGAGCACAATGTTATTGGTCTGTGTTTCACTCCTGGACACTGATGTGTATCCACCGCCTGGAACATCTGATTTCCACCCACGTGTGACGTTTCCTCCCCTGTGAGAACTCAGGGCACTTACAGGCCCGCTAGCAGTATCCCTGAGGTTAGCATGAGGGGTTAATAGGTAACACTTTTAGCCGAGATTCGAGCCTGTGTTTGTATTAGAGACGCCCCCGCCGGACTAATGTCTAACGGGAAATTTGGGGGGGTTTGGGAAGGGGGAGGGGGAGGGCAGGGTCCAGGGTCAACTTCTTTCACCAGTCATCCTTTTTTCTCCTTCTTTCTCTCTCTCCTCTGTCTGTCTGAGGTGGGCAGAGGGGCAATTAGTCCCCCTTCTGTCCAGACAGGAAGCCCCACCGCCATGCAGTCACTGGAGAGAGGTGATGTGAGAAAAGGAAAGAGTCCTCAAACAAGAGCAGGAGAGCGAGGCGGGTGAGGAAAGGCCGTGAGAGGTGAGCCCAGTGTCCCAGAGCTGAAATAACAGCAGATAAAGTAGGTCAGGTGTGTATGCGCACACACACACACACACACACACACTACTCCAGACACTGAGATCAGTGAGCCGTGAGACTGCACTTGACTCTTGTCTCTGGCTGCCACCATGCTCCTTAAGCACACTTACCAAGCCAGAAGCAGGGCCCTAACTGTCCTAATCAACCTGCTGCTAAACGGCGCTAACCAGGTCTAAGAAGTTATGTTGCTAATGCTAGCATTGCTTGTTAGCTACATTTGCATTGTAGCTCCAAACTTTGGCTCATTGGCTCAGTGATTCGTGATTCGTTCACAGTCTAAAGGGTAGTGGCATGGGGCAGCGTTGGTGTAATTGTTAAGGAGTTGTCCCAGTGACCTGAAGGTCGCTGGTTCAAATCCCAGACTGATAAGAGTACCACTAAGGTTCCTGTGAGCAAGGTGCCGTCCCCAAACACTGCTCCTCGGGCGCGGCCCACGTCAGCTGCTCACTGCTCCTACACAGATGGGTTGAAATGCTGAGGTCACATCTGATTGTGGTGCACTGTGTGTTCACAATGACAAATAATCTCTCACGTTCAAAGAATAAAATAATATCTGCGGGCCCATTACTAAGCTGCATTTAGCAGATTCTCCACAAGGGGGCTCTTGACTAGCATCGGTCGGAAGAGCGTTCAGATATGCCTTTTATCAGTCTGGATAGGCCACCCTATGGGCCTAGTGCCATCCCTGAGCCCCCTCGACACAAGGTTTTTGTTTGCCCACACTTCACCGTCCACGTCAACATAGTTCTTCTGTACATGTTTGGCTGGAAACTACAAAAGCAAGCTGGGAACCCTGACCAAGCGAGATCGAATAGGCTTACGTATGGCTGTGGCATCGCTGTGGATCAAACGGAAGATCTATTAAAGCATTTTTATACAAATTTAAGGTTGCCAGGTATTGTTTTAATCCACTTATCAATATCATGAGGCAGTTACACTTCTCAGAGCATATGTCAGCCTTTTACGTTTGTTGACCAGCCACCACATCGGACACTAGCGGACACCACCGCTTTAATCTCATGCTGAACTTGTTTCCCTCTTGTCCGCTGTGCGTGTGTATGTGTGTGTGACTCAAGTAGGAGCTGCATTCCTGAGTCTGGCTTTAGCTGCAAGTGGGAGAGGAATGCTTGCAGACCAAGAAAGACACGCACACACGCTCATGCAAACACAAGCCAGAGCAGGTGAAATACCTGGAAGTGCAGCTTGGCTACGCAGCGTCTGTGTGATACCTGACTGACATCTGAATGGGAAGGGGCGGGGATAAGCACCTGAAGTGAAGCGGTGTGTTTATATACGAAAGCGTGGCTGGAAAGTGTGTGTCATGTTGGAGAGGGCTAGCGGGCCAGAGGGCCTTCATTATGGCTGTGGCAAAAATAGCCAGAGACTAGAGGACTATGGGAGTTGGAGTCCCCAGAGATTCAGCACTGCCAAACAGAATGAACCACAGAGCACAACCACAACCAGTTTGACTGTGGGAAACCAGGAAACACACACACACACAAACACACACACAGAGCTAACGCCAGCCACACATGCCAAGCTCCTTGGGAATTGTGCCAAAACCTAAAACTCTGCTCTCCTTCCCATCTCTTTGAGCATGAGAATTTCACACTGCACTCGTTTACTCATGCACTCGTTCACTCTCGCACGGTTTTACTCACAACACACTCACACTCGCACGCTAACTCATTCACCCATAGACACGCGTATACGTCTGCATGCTAACGTTCACTTTCTCTCTCACACACACTTAAACACACAAAAACACACATTTTTTTGCTTGTCTGACTGGTTTTCAGCCTGGACTATTACAAATGGGGTCAAACTAGGAAAGCACATTAAAATAATGGTAAAGTCACACTCGCCGATCTGTACTGTGCTCGAGCACATTTGACCCTCGATATCCAGTTCATCTGACCTCCATACAGTGCTCATTGAAGGCTCAGGAGCGGTTCAACTGTACAGCACGCATCTAGTGTGATCCCTAACCCTGCACACATCTAAAATGTGACTGTCCCACTTAACAAACAAATCACTTTGGGCTACGCCAATGATGCAGTGGACATTTAGGCCAAGTTCACGACTTTCTGAATGCTTGTGGATACCAAAAAACATAGAATGATGGAAACACAGCGCACCTCTGTAGATCTGGTTGCTCATAGCATAAAAAGGGAAAATGCCAACGGCATGATGCTGCCGACAAAATAATTGGCACAAACTCACAAACCTATTGTTATAAAGTCACTTTGGGGGATGGATCAGATAACATTAGGGAGGACACTGGGAGTGGCAAGCCCACTGAGCTGTTAGCAACGGGATGACGTAACCAATGTGACCACAGGTTAGCAAGCAGGGGATTGGGCAGGTGGTACAATTCTGCTCGCCCACGGTACAAGGCAACCAGGTTTGGTGTGAGTCCACCCCAAGAACGGGCAAGCTTTGTTTCGCTGGGCCACCATTTGCTGCATCAAACAAGCAGTGGTGGCCTAGTGGTTAGGAACCAGGCCCCAGTGCTGTGAAGGTAACTTTGAGTCCTGCTACACTGCTCCCCAGGTGCTCATTGTGGTGCACTTTGTGTAATGGGGTATGTTCACAATGACAAATAGCCACTTTCACCTCATTATCTCACATGCTCAGTTTTACCCTTACAAACCCCCCCCCCACACACACACACAAACACACACACACACATGCCACAGCTTCACTCTCACTCTTTTACCCTCTTGCTTACTCACTAATTCATTCTCCTACTCATTTACCTGCTTACTCATTCATTCCTTTGAAGCATTGTGTGTGTGTGTGTGTTTGTGTGTGTGTGGGTGCGTGTGTGGCAGAGGTGAGCGAAGGCCGTCGTTTTCTGGAGCCAAACAGCAGAAGCCTAATATGGCCATGTTTAATGAAGCAGCCCACCGCACTGAGCTTTATTTGAGCATGTGCCAAATAACACGCCATTACCATCATAACACAGGCCGCTACACACTGTGCAGGCCAAGCAGGAGAAGCATGGCATGGCTTAAATGAACGAGTGACAAAACGACTGTAAAAAAGAAAAAAAACACCCACTCCTTCCAGACTAGCTCTGCATTACCTTTTACATCTGTGTCTGCATCCAGAATAGTGAACAGTTTGACCAGAAATCACAGTTTACACAATTCCTCTTCCTACCACAAATGTACAGGGCCTGTTCGGTGTCTGACGTTTGGAGCTATAATGCATGATGTGGCAACTGCAGTTGGAATCGTTACGTAATCTCTAACAGAGATTATGTTGCTTATGTGGTTACTGACACTGTATGACACACTGTTATCTATAAAAATGCACAGAAGTACAGACAAAATTCACGCCTCACAGGCTAAGAGGTTTCTCCTGGGCTAGGTAACCGCTAGCAACAAACAGTTTTAAAGACCTTTTGAGTGGAACTACCCACCGTAGAGCTCCCCCGAGAACTAAACACCCTCAGGGGTGTTTGCATTCACACCGCCAATAGGAATGGTGAAGTGATGTAATCTGGCCGATGGCTAGTATAGTGACCACCTACAAGAAGATGAAGGACTCAGAGCTTAAACACCTAAAAACCTGTGTTTCGTCAATTGAGTATCAGCTCAATAAAGCTTGGACTTCACTGTCTGTCCATTTGTCTTTAGGGCTAAGACCTCATGGCGCTCGTACACTTTCATCTGCACCAATCACCTTACACTTTCTTTTGGCCCAGTCACCATACACTTTTGTTTGGACCAATCACTGCACACTTTCATCTGAACTAATCACCGCACACTTTGGGTGGACCAGTCACCATTCACTCACGTCACTCATTGGTTCTGTGGTGTAAGAAAGTACTGGCACTAAAGCAGGAGCCAAACAGTTCCTCAAAACATTGTTCTAAGAACTGTAAATGTTCGCAATTCCTGCGGTGCGAGCACACAAAAAGGGGAAACTTCTATGAAGAGGTTCCTCCAGGCAGTCCACGCTACTCTGAGAGCATAGCTTTCCAGGCTGCCAACTACATCGTTGTACTGTACATGATCTGTGCCTCTTAATATCCATAACCATTGATAATCATTGATTATTTGTCTCTATTTATCCACCATGCTTATTCCAGCTGTACATTTCTCACCAATCTATTCCTTTAAGAAGCTGAAAGCTCCACACGGACTTGGGCCCACACAGATTCCTGCTGTTGTCCCATGGGGACGGATGTCGGCGCACTGTGGAAAAGTTTGACTGTTTGGAGGCTTTGTTTGGACAGAGACCTGTCTCATCACAGCAGCTTCTGTTGTGCACTATGTTTGTTAGATTGCTGTCTGGCAGCAGGGGGTCTGACTCAAAGGAATAGCTGAAATCATCCACATCCTCCCCGAATATTGTCCGCTAGCCAAAGCATGTTTGTGCCAGGGGTTTTCGGGGCTACAAGGCTAATGTAGCTAAAAAGAAGTAGAAACACTGATCAGTACAGTGAAAACTGCAAAATCATCACACACTGGTCTATTATTGGTAAATAATCTCAGACCTTCTTGCTTATGTGATTTCCAACACTTTTTAAATATCTATAGACATAGACAAAAGAGCAGTGCATAGCTAAAAACATTAGCAGCAGCCATTAGCTTGAACCTAAGCTATGTTTGTGGTATAATCAAATTTTATTTGAAGGTACACACGTTTATAATGTGGGACAGTTTATTGTTTGGTACTCAAACAGATTATAATTAATTATTTAAATTTTTTAAATCATGGTTCTTCTCCATGGTTCTCCATGGTTTAGCATAATAAAGATGTAAGTTTATGAAAATCTGTATCAGTTATATATGTTTTCCATATATTCGTAAAAGTTTTGAAGAAAATTAATTCTAAGCACATAAAATTGTATTGGTCCCATTTTTTTGTTGTTAATTTGTAAGTCATTGATTAACTTGCCGTAAGGAAGGTACTTAGGAGCCCAGCTGATGAGGAAACGCCTGCCATTTTATGCTAGCTTAGCTAACAGTGCTAAACGAGGCCTGATTAAGTAATGAAAGACTAGAATACAGTGAAGTGTATAAAGTTTTTTTTTTAAATAGCAGGCCTTAGCCTGACTTTGGTCTGTACCATGTGTTTATAGGTAAACGCAAGGAGGCAGCCAGTCATATTCAAATCCAACGTTTGTTTATGTGCTGCCTTCTGAGGTTCCTCTGCTAAAGGTTTAGCCAGAAGTAGCCAGCGTGTCTGTGTTTTTTTGTGTAACGCTCTTTGTACAGGGGATGTTAAACATCATCTTTCCTTTGACTTCAGATCATTTTTAATAAAAAATTCTAATTTATCATTGAATGACTACTGCGGAAGGAAAGAGGGCCTGCTTTTTTTCACAACCCCGCTTTAGCCAGCCATGCTAACCTTCGATGTGCAAGTAATGTGCTCTTTTAGCAGCCAGTGGCCTTTAGCTTACATAAGCTTGCATTCGAGATAAGCTAAAACTGAAGTAACAGTAGTGTAGACAGTGAACTCTGTGTAACATTGGTGTTTATGAATGTTTCTGTGAGGCAAATACTTGAATACACGATAAAAAAATATGGCGGGTGGGAGGGTCTGACCCACTGAGTGACTCGTACTGCGTCCAATGTTCAGAATTCAAACTGCAAAACATTTAAGAAGGTGATGTAATCTGAAATCAAAAGGTCTTAGGATGTGTGTGTGTATGTGTGTGTGTGAGAGAGAGATAGAGAGACCTATACTGGCAGCTAGACCACGCATACCTAGAAAGAGAGAGAGAGAGAGCGAGAGAGATAAGTGTGTTAGCAAGGCGGATAAGAGCGTGGTGTCTGTGCGTAATATATGATATGTGATGAGCTGTGTGTAAGTGTGTGTGTGTGCCCGGCTGGTCCTGGGGGTCATAGGGACATGGCCAATCCTCTTCAAAGCAGCAGATAAAGACTTTTCTGATCCATCTTTTCCTTCCCGTACAATAATTACAACCCCTCTCTCTCTCTCTCCCACTCTCTCTGGCCCGAAAAGCTTTAAAGCCTCTCTTGGCCGCTGACCAAAAGCCATTGTGCTTCGTGGGGCCGAGCACTTGGACACCAGCCAAGCAAATCCTTATCCCAGATTATATTCTGACATGGTTAAATATGGCACGGTTTACTCGTAGGTACAGAGATCACATCGCACACACCATCTGGTTAGGCCTAGTGTGTGTGTGTGTGTGTGTGTGTGTGTGTTTGTGTGCATCATCAGATGATACAGCTGCAGTGTGACTGTGGATCCATGCTGTGTCATCTTCAGGGTCAAACAGATCAGATCAGATCTTATGTGTTTAATGAGACGTAACACACACACACACACACACACACACACACACACACATTCTATTGAATAATATATTTTAGCGTAATATTGTTATGCATGAATCTGTCTGTCTGGCCATCCGTGATTTCATCGTACATCCATCCATCTGTTCATCTGTCTATCTGTCTGTCTGTCTGTTTATCTGTCTGTCTTTCACTCTATCTATCTATATATCTGTCTATCTATCTATTTGTATTTCTGTCTGTCTGTTCATCTGTCGTCCTTCCTATCAATTCATCAGTCTATCTGTCTGTCCATCTATTTTTCTATGACTCTGTCACTCTATCTTCCTGTTTATCTATCCAGCTATCCATCCATCCATCCATCCATCCCTCCATCCCTCCATCCAGCCATCCCTCTATCTATCTACCTATATATATACAGATCAACCAGAACATTAACACCACTGACAGGTGAAGTGAATAACATTGACTCTCTAGTAATTTTGTTACAGTGGCACCTGTCATTAGGCAGCGAGTGAACAGTCAGTTCTTATAGTCGATGTGCTGGAAGCAGGAAAAATGGGCGAGCGTAAATGTTCATGGTGTGCAGTAGTTAGTACCTACCAAAAGTCTAGTTCGTCTGGTCTGATCCCTAAAAAGAGCTACTGTGGTTAAAAACATGTTTGTCCTGTGTCTGTCCATCTGTCTCTCCATCTATCCATCCATGGTGGACCAGTCAGTGGTAATGGCAGTGTGTGTGTGTGGTGCTGGTACGAGTGTATTGCTGGGGTTTGACAGCCTTGTTGTTTCAGTGTTAGGGGTCCCATGTCCAACCATGAGTGGCTCTGTGGTCTGAAGCCTAAGGCCTAGAGGATGGTAAGCAGAGCTACAAGAGAGGAGCTTCTGATGAAGTGGCAGGGCAGCTTGTTGGAAATTTTTCCCTATTACCACGGGTCACTGGGCAGCCGTAAACACATGCACACACACAGCCACTCGCCCTTATTTCACTACACGATCACACGCTCATTTC
Source organism: Arnoldichthys spilopterus (assembly GCA_037974385.1). Lineage (NCBI taxonomy): Eukaryota > Metazoa > Chordata > Actinopteri > Characiformes > Lepidarchidae > Arnoldichthys > Arnoldichthys spilopterus. The sequence continues at coordinate 7,404 of JBBPDA010016744.1, read as the reverse complement.
CGGTGGACTGGAGCCAGTGCTTGACCTAATGATCTGTCCCATGCTCTTCTGTCTAAAGCTGCTGTGTGACTCAGGACAGAGGTACTTCTTCCATTAGGCTTCTTAACAATAACGCTAATCATGGATCATACACTCCGTTTCAGCGAGATCTGATCTGAGATCAGCCCACTGATACAATCAAATGCGCAGCTTTGGTTTCAGCGCTGGTGAACTTTGTGTATTATCATATATTTTTGTAGCTTCTTCACATTGGGCCCAACTTTTGGACCCCGTTAAAGACCCATATTATGGAAAAACGACTTTTTCTCATTTTACGTGTAACAGAAGAATATTCTCAAAGTTCCTTCTTTAGCCATCAAGGTCCGTATCTACAAAAAAAAATCTGTTTTAATTGGCCTGTTCCTTATCAAATCCTCATACAACTGCTACAGTACTGTGCAAAAGTCTTAGCCCCTTACGTCAATAGTTTAAGGTGGTTTCTCTTTCGGTTTCTTTCTGCAGCAAAAACACACGTGACCATTAGAATCAATGCAAACAAACATGGTGTGTGAGCTGTTAGAAGACACAGGTTCGGCTCCAGGTTTCTCCTCCACATCTCCAGTCACTGCATGGACGTGTGAGAAGCTCCATCAGCTCCTGGTTTCATCTAATGAAGGACTGATTGAGCCCAAAGCAAGGATTTGATGGAAACTACAGTAACACTGGGCTCCACTAGGAGAGAACTGGGAATGATCAAGCCAACGATCAACACACTGATGCCTGAAATCACTGTTGACTGTTTTGCCGTTATTTGTGTTTATTCTAATATTAGTTTTTTAAGATAAACCAGATAATCAGCCACATTTTTCTCAAGGGGGCGAAGATTTTTGCACAGTACTGAGATTTGGCTTTCGTTGGACAGTGACGATACATGTGAATGGTGCTACATTTTTAATTCCTTGTTTTTGTGATGTCACAAATACAACTAGTCTACATTGGTCTGCCTGTTCAACCTACAGAGGTTTAGCCCCTCCCATTCGCAATGAAGTTATAAGGAATGTTTCAGCATTGATTGCTTTTAGTACAGGGCACAGTACAGGGTGGCCAATCAGGACAGTCATTATGAACTGGACCTTGTTTAATGGACAGTGTGCTGTCTTGCATAATCTGGTTGGAATATCCCACATTTTTGTGGTGTTCTCTTCACTAATTTTGTGAACACATCAGAAACACTGATAAAACCTGATAGACCTCTGACGCAGTTGCATCATTTTGTAGTCGGCATTATTCCCAAATCTGGAACTCTGGAGTCTCAGGTGGTTTTCTCTATGACAGAATGACTTTGCCATTGATATTTACCCTTAAATCAACCCTAAAAAATCTAAAATATGATGTATGCTACATGCTATCGCACTGAATAGACACCATAAAACTGGCAACCTCACCTAAAAACCAGCGAGCTTTGTCAAGTGTAGCTGTGCAGTTTGAAGTGCTGGTGTGGTATAACCATGTCAAAGTACAGTTGTAAACTTTAAGCAACACAATGTTAGCATGCTAGTAGCATGTATGTAGCATTATTCACATTTTCCCTGATAAAGTACCTTATATTTTTAGAAGATTCAGTGGCATTAGCATTGAAACATTAGCTCCTAGGGATAGGAGCAGATGGGCTCCCCTTGAGCATCAATGAGGCTTGGGCACCCATGACCCTGTCAACGGTTCACAGATGGTCCCTCGTTGTATGACTTTGGGTAGACATTAACCACTTTATACCGGGAACCCCTCACAAGACCTGCAGTTCTAAAGATGCTCTAACTCAGCTTTCTAGCGATTACTGGTCCTCAGATACTTATGCTCACCCAATTCCCCAGTTTCCAGCACATCGGCTTCAAGAACTGACTGTTCAATTGCTGCCTAATATATCCCAACCCCCTGACAGGTGCACCTGCCAGTGGTTTTCACGGTGTCTGATCAAGGTATCAGTGCTGCTATCTTCACATGCCAGACTGATGCATTGGCAACGCTCATCTGTGTTCGTTCGACAGCATGAGAGAGGGGGATTAGTGGTTCCTGCGGCCTTGACCTGTGTCCGTTGTAGCAGATGTGTGGACACTGCCTCTTCCTTTTGTGTCAGCAGCCTGACCCTACTGAAGCTTGCAGTTCACATACTCTCAGTTCTGGCAGTGAGATTGCACTAGAGGTGTAAATCATCTTGCAATGGTTTGACTTACCCCAGGACCTCAACATACGGCTGTCGATGTATACAGTTCAAATATAGCCATTTTATTTACTATCCCAACCCACCAGTGACAATACACACATCCTCTGAGTGTTTATATGGAATGTCAACGATGGTAAAGTAGTGACCCAGCACTAAATAAGCTTTCTTTGGGGACTATGTTGCCTCACAATTGCCCTACATGTATCCCTCCACCCTTTATGGAGTTTAAAGATACATTTTAGGCCAAAATTACACAATTTACACAATTTACTGTCTTAGACATCAGGCAGCGTATTTGTAACCATTTCATGTAGTTACTTGTGAGGAAACATTTAGAGGCATTAAACTCTATAGACGTCTGGTTCCATTTATCACCATTATGAATCACGAATTTTCGACAGAATGGCAAATTTCACATCAAACAGCGTTTTTACCCAGATCTGGAACAGCGACTCAGCTGGTTTTCTCTATGACAGAAAGGCATGGCGTTTTCTGTGGTAAACTAAAATGACTTTGCCGTAGACATTTTTACTTAGATTTTTCCTCCGATTAACCCTAAAAAGCCAAAATAAGATTTGCATGCAAATGCACTGAACAGACACCATAAAACCGACAGCCTCACAAAAAAACTCCACATAAATCAACAAACTTTATCAAGTGTGGTGGTTAAATTGCTTTGGTAGCTGTAGAGTACAGTACAGTTTGAAGGGCTGGTGTGGTAGATGTCTGGTTCCATTTACCACCATAATCCTTGATTGGTAATTTTCTGCAGAACGGCAAATTTGAATGATTTTATCTTAACAATTTAATGATGCAAACATTTTTTAAAGAGTTTCCTTATATCCTAAATTCAAATTTGACCAAATTTTCATTAGCTCACTAACTGTAGGAAAATGATTTGGTGTAGTGAAAGTGACTCTTTGTCATTGGGAACACACTCAAGCATCAACGAAATGTGGCCTCTGCATTTAACCCATCACACGTGCAAACGTGGAGCAGGGGGCAGCTACCAACTGCGGGAACCTCAAGGGAACCTCAGTGGTGTCCGGGCCGGGACTCGAACTTGCGACCTTCAGGTCTCAAAGGCAACGTCCTAACCACTAGGCCTCCACTGCCCATGGTACCATGTACCGTAACTGCCCACCATGCAATCTGTTTATGATTTTTTTATAAAATGACCTCAAACTCAAAGCTAACCCTTCAGTGCATGAAGAATTAAAAATTTTCACCCCAATTTGGTTCTCTAGGAAATGTTTTGGTGTAGTAAAAATCTCACATTTTGGGTTTTGATTCAGTTATTTTTCTCTGGGATACTGAGACATTGAGAAATCTCATTTGTCACAGTTTGTTAGGAGGCGATTCAGACGCCATCCATCCATCCATCCATCCATCCATTTTCCAACCGCTTCTTCCGTTTCCGGGTCACGGGGAAGCTGGAGCCAATCCCAGCTGACTGCGGGCCTAAGGCGGGGTTCACCCAGGACAGGAGGCTCCACCCATCGCAGGCGATTCAGACTCTTTAGGTACAATTCAGATTCATTTTTACAAACAATGAATAACGCAAACATGGCACGAATATAAACCATAAAAACAATTCGCAGAGTTTGTTTTCAGATTTTCCATCTCTGAAACTTGCAAAAAACAAAATTGCATGTTTTCTTAAATAATTTCATAATTTGATTCCAAAACCAGTGAAGCGGAATCAGTGAATCACCACCTTCCAGTGCATTTCTTTCCCTTAGCTTAAACGTATGTGTGCAAGCAACGGTGGCGGCTTATCGTGCTTGTGCGTTGTGTGTGTGGCGCTACACACAGGTGCCAGCTGTGGGAGGAAATGGAAACGCTCACTTGGCCTATATATAGACTATATAGAGTCTGTTTGAGAGGCTGCAGGGCACCATAGCGCTGTTTCTCTCTGCTTTCCTGTGTGTGTGTGTGTGTTTGCACACCAGCTTTACTAAGGACAAAAGAATTCTGCCAACTTCACATCGGCCACAACTAAGGAAATGAACTTATTCCCTGTTATGCAGCTTCAAGCCCACCTGCATGTTCTAGCATGAGTTAATGGACTGTCCTTTGTTTTTGCCTACTGGTCTGTGTATCTAGGGCCTCTGATTGAAATGTTGGACCCTATGATTAGATATTGAGCCCCTGATATTATACAGCTTTCTTTTATAGATAATGTTCTTCGGGGGCCTTGGACCAGCAGTGGGCCATTGGAATCAACCTAAAATCTCCACCACCTGGAGCCCCTGGGTGGTATCTGACATCCACCTGGTATTGGCCTCATAGGGGCTAGTAGCACTCCAGTGGTACATACTCCCTGTTAATACAAATATAATAACTTCACATTGCTCTCATTCAGGTTGTATTGGTATAAAAACCGCAGAAACAAGTGTTATGCAAATGAGAACAAGAGCCTCTGGTCGACACCGGATGGTGAAAAGTTCAGTCTCAGAGTTTACAAAACATGGCATCAGTTAAAGCCTGTAGCTTTGAGCAACAGCCCCCGTTTTAGCTAGGAGGTGGGTAGCACATGGAGCAACATGGCGGCAGCTAAGGGCCTAATGTAGCAGGAGAACAGGTACATGGTTAAAGATGTGTTGGCAATCTACATCAACACAAAGTGTTGTTTATACACCGATCACCCATAACATTATATAGGATATTTGGGATATATTAGGCAGCAAGTGAACAGTCAGTTCTTGAAGCTGATGTGCTGGAAGCAGGAAAAGTGGGCGAGCATGAGGATCTGAGGCAATTGGAACAGGGCCTTATTGTGATGTTCTAGACGACTGATTGGAGTGATCCAGGTGTGCAGTAGTTAGCACCTACCGAAAGAGACCCAAGGAAGGACAACTGGTGAATCAGTGACAGGGTCAGGAGCAAAGGCTAGTTTGGTCCGATCCCACAGAAGAGCTAACCGCTAACATTTTGGGTGGTGGTGGAGGACGTGGTACCAGACTTTCCTTTACTATGGTCTCTATGATGAGAATAGTCTCAGGGATGGGAAAGATTTGTCTTCATGGAAATCATTTGGGTGACTACTGGCCATTTGTGTTTGTTAGCAATGTTAGCATCAATGCTAAACTCAAGAAGCGAAATTTGCCAAACCTTTTCTTTCAAATATTATATTTTACACCTTTAAGTGATAACACAAAGGTTTTATTTCATCCCCCATGGAAATATTTCAACCTATTAGAAAAAAAAATGCCTGCAGCTACTTTTCACAGCTAATTATATTCAGAGGCCAGAAAGAGAAAGGAGAGATTAGCTTAGCTTAATTAGCAAAGCGCTCACGAGCAGGCTAGCATCATAAAAAGAGCATTGTCTCTCTGTCATATCGCTTAGCCACAGGGACTTAACACCTTGCAAAAAGCATAAGTGTGTGTGTGTGTGTGTGTGTGTGTATGTGTGTGTGTGTGTGTGTGTGTGTGTGTGTGAAAGCACCATGGTGTTAGCCTAAATGAGGTAATTTTAGCCATAGCGCACAATGCCTCTGTCTCTCCTCTGTTTGAGCCAAATCCTTAAAGGCGGGAGGGGGGTGATTGCATTGTTCTTGAGTAAGTGTGAGGTGTGTGTGTGTGTGTGTGTGTGTTGCGGCCCAGATACACACTCCAATGACATCATGCCTGGTGTGCAGAAAACCCCTCATTACTCAGTGAATCACTTCAGTAAAGGCCGTTCAAAAAGACGACAGGGTAGTTCCTGGTGACACACATACACAATGACCCCCTCCTGACCTCGCTACACCCCCCCCCCACCTCGCCAACACACACACACACCTGCACAGGTGGACAGAGAGCTCTCATACCCATTTGATGTTCACTCCAGTGGAAAGTCTCAGCAATAATGGATCAAAAGACACAATGGACTTAACAAGGTGTATAAGACACACACACACACACACACACACGCACACACACACACACATTGGCCCTGTGTGTCCATGCAGGTGTGGTTCGCTTTAAAGGTCTAGCCCACCGAGACACACAAAAAGAGGCTCTGGGACTGAGCTTGTGTGTGTGTGTGTGTGTGTGTGTGTGTGTGTGTGTGGCAAAGAGAACAAGTACAAAGGAAAGAAGAGACAAAGCAATAAAGAAGAATGAGAGAAAAAAGAATCCTGGTATGAGAGATAAATCGGAAGCTGTGAGGGTATTTGTGTGTGTGTGTGTGTGTGTGTGTGTGTGTGTGTGTGTGCAGGTGTAAGTGGGTGCTGGCAAGCATAAGGGGAACACCTCCACATTTAGCAGAAAAAAAAGAGAAGCTCACAGCGGTGCTTCAGTCGACTGGAAAATGCTCTTACACGCCCGCACATATTCCCCTTAAACACACACGCCACACACACACACACGTTTGTTTTTATATCTTTTAAGGACTTAAGATCCTATATGTAATAATATTTATATTATTAATAATAATAATTCCAGCACATCAACTTCAAGAACTGTCTGTTCAACTTGCAGCCTAATATTTCCCACCCCATATATATATATATATATATATATATATATATAATATTTATATGTAATATGGAGGATTATCCTGCTGAAAGAAGCCACTGACACAGGAACTCCCGAAAACCTGATTCCTCAAACCGCCTCCTTCCATTGCTCCACGGTCCAGTTCTGATTCCCATTTCCCCAAAGTGGGCGCTATCAGCAGTGGACAGCGGTGAGTGGTCTATTCGTGTCCTGACACCTTCCAATTACGGCCAGTTTTTACTGATTCAGCAGTTTGTGCTACAGTAGCTTTTCTGTGGGACTGGACCAGACAGGTTAGCCTTTACTCCCCATGCTGGGTCATTGGTAGTCCTTCCTTGGAGCTCTCCTTCCACACCAGGAAAGGACCATTTTCCTCCCTTTCACTGGCTTTCCATCAAAGTCTCAAACACACACACACACACACACACACGCTTTGTGCTTTTGACTTTGGCAGTGTCAAGCTTATCTATGTCGTATCTTAAGTCAACTTTATCTGAACAAAAAACAAAACGAACGCTCCCGTCTGAGTGAGGCCTCAGATAGCCTGGAGGGTAAGTGGTGGCAGGGGTGGAGAGTTTATATATGTGTATGATGTGTGTGTGTGTGTGTGTGTGTGTGTGTGTAAGAAAGAGAGAGAGAGAGAGAGAGAGAGAGAGAGAGAGAGAGAGAGAGAGAAAGAGAGAGAGAGAGAGAGAGACGAGAAAAAGAGAGAGAGAGAAA
>JBBPDA010016695.1:0-16168 GCA_037974385.1 Arnoldichthys spilopterus | reverse complement strand
AAGGGATACTCTAACCTCACTTATAATAGAAGTCAATGGGCAGATGCTTTAAAGGGATACTCTAACCTCACTTATAACAGAAGTCAATGGGCAGATGCTTTAAAAGGATACTCTAAAGATGCCAAAAATGCAACAAATAAAAAACACTTGAGTATCCCTTTAAGTGTTTAGATGTGTAACGTCTGGTGGGTTTCTCAGCTGCAGCAGGAGCTTCAGACAATGAAGCAACAGCAGGAGCAACTGGAGAAGGAGAGGAAGCTGGAGCAGCAAAACCAGGAGAGGGAACTGGAGAGAAATCGCCGACAGCAACAGGCCCTCATCCTCAGGAGCAAGGAGCGGGCCAGAGAGAGTAAGACCACCACACACAAACTGGGGTCACCCCTGCTCTAGGTCCTTGTTTATTCTGGCCTTTATGCCGGTGCTTTACCAACATTGTCCAGCAGGGGGAGACCTTTATTCATTTGTCTTACATAAACTTAACTATGTTGTTCACCATGGGACGTTTTTGTCTTTGGTCTGTGGAGGAGATGTGTAATATTTTTAATTCTGAGCATTTCCTGTGCATTTTAGAAGTGATTTTGATTTTGGTACTATGGCCTGCTGTAGATAGTAGGCGTTCAGACAATGATAATGCAGCATGACCCTGTGGTGTGACAGGTGCAGTGGCCAGCACGGAAGTCAAACAGAAGCTCCAGGAGTTCCTGTTAAACAAATCCACAAAGGACACCATCCCTGGTGGACCCTGCCATGCACTTGCACACAGCTCTAAACTCTGGCTCACGTAAGTTGGAAGGAAAGAGTCAATGTTTATTGTTGACTAAAGGGTTTGATGTGAAACGGTTCAGAGTGGGATTTTTTTAAATAGTGGAGAATGGAACCAGTCGTCTCCAACACAAATATAGCCATTTAGTATACGACTGAAGTCTGATTTGTGTAAGGACATCAAAATATCATTTTAGCTTAGAATTTCGCAAAAATTTCTCAAAATTTGGAATGCATCCAAAGAATGTGATGGTGATGCAAGGTGCGAAATGTTGTGAAGTTTAAACCCTTTATGACACAAGATATTGGCAAGTGAAGCTCTAGATTTTTGCATTGATGTTGTTCACTAGATGGCGCTATACCACAAGTAGGTGCAAAATGAGCTAGGGTCATGTGACTTCTCGATGTCAACTGACCATACAAATTGTGTAATTGCTAAACGATTGTCAAGCTTTTGTCCAAAAATGGTGCGTCTACCCCACTTCTGTGGGTACTGGCAGGATGGGACACTCCCACCTAGGAACACAAAGCTCTACTCTGTATTAGTCATGTGGACATAATAATAATAATAATCATATTTATTATAAACTTTGATAAATCATCAGGCATCTTCATAACTATTTCATGTATGATATAATGAGCTTTAGAGGAACCAGATGTCTGGTTCCATTCACAACCTGTTAGCAGTTCTGACTCAGTAAAATCTTTCAGAACACACCAAACCATTTAAACATTTCATTCTGCAGGAATTTTGAAAAATCAGTGCGGTTCCCTTTTAACTGAACTTTATTGCACTATTTATATAGGCAGGCAGGTGTTCAGTTTGTGTCTCCTCTTTGCTTAGGACGTCCCATCACACCTCTTTGGAACAGTGCTCTCCTCCTCTCGGGGGGGTTTCTCCCTCCTGCAGGTTCCCCATGCCCCCCCTGCAAGACTATAGAGATGACTTCCCACTGAGGAAGACAGGTAAGAACATGTCCTTCATGCAAAACAGCTGTGTCCACTCAGTGTACTCACACTTGCTGGCCATTTTGTCAGAAATAAGGTTTGGTACTCAGACCACCAGTGACACTAGGTGGCGCTGGTACAAGCCTATCAGGTGTGTGTGTATGTTAGCTCCTCTATCCACTATCCTCAGTCAGTTTCCAACCATTCTTCTTAATAAAAGTAGCTAACAGAAATAACAGCAGCTTACTCTGCTAACTGAAAGTAGATAACTTTCAAAACAAAAAAGAAAATGCTAATAATTGCTACTCTGCTAACTGAAAATACTAGCCAGGTCTGCTAATTGAAAAAAGCTAGTGTAAGACAACTCTCCTGACTGCCAAGCTGATGGGTGCTGCCTAGACTGGATGGCTAGACTTCTCACTCTCAGTGTAAAAAGTAAAAGACCACACCGCCACACGTACATTATTAATAGTTAAATAAAATTTTTAGTTATTATCATGTTGTTGCTCAGGCCTAATGTCTGGCATAATAAACATTCTCGCTTCTACTTCAGTGTAAACTGACACTTCAGCTGTGCTGACAGTATAAACATCCATAGAAGGCCTGTATCCTTTCTCCCAAAATCGCTTTGACCCATAAGGGGTGAGAGAGGGGTCCATATTTGCATTATTGTAGTAATGAAATTCCTCTCAGTTCACAACATTAAAGCCCGCTGTGCCTGTGTAAGTCCCAAAACTGCCTCAAAAAGAAAATTGGAAGCAATAAAGGTATTTCATTTCTCTTGAGCTATGAAGGGCTTTAATTATTTAGAAAATCCCTGACTTTTTAACTTATTTATTTTTCTACACAGAAAGCAGCTCAGGTTTGTTGATGCAGCGTTAGTGTTAGCCTCGTGGGAAGCCAGCCTTAACGGGACTTACGGTCTTGCTGTAACGGACAGTTCATAGCTGTGCCATGAGGTCACGGAAATGACATCGCATTCCTTCCCCTTCATGTCTTTTCGAGTTACGCTGGTAAACAAATAGGCCTGCTAAAATTGCTTTACCACATGGGCTGGCATGTTGTATATACACACACTCTTCAGAGATCAGGTGTAACGCCAAATTGCACAGGCCTCATCCAGATGAAAGTAATCCAATCTGAGATAATTACGGTGACCAGGTCAGTTTGAATAAGCATGGCATGGACACATTAAAGAAGGGTGTTTATTGCTTTAGTATTTGAACAGTAACTGCAGTCCGCAGCCTTGTCTTTCGGATTCTCTAACCTGTGCTGCCTATGAAGCAGGATGCCTAGGCTCAGAGCTCAGTGCAGCATACTCTACAATCGTGCCTTCACAGGCAGGTGTCATCCCACAGCAGTGCTTTCCTGATGCATCGCCATCCCAGCACCCCCCTGCTGGAGACCCCCGACAGCACAGCCTCCGTCTCCATGGTGATAGGATGTTATTCTCATGGTAATGCGTGGTAAAAATAGCAGACAGTATAAGTTGAGTGGAGGTGGGGGGTGGAGGGGTGGTGTGGGTGGGTGGGGGACTCACTCCGGACCAGGCAGGATTAACAGCACTGCTAAAGCTGATGATGACATCATTCAGTTGTGTCACTGTCGATGTAATCCTATTGGTTTCACACCAGGTTACTCTGGTATGAGAGTCTATTTTTACTGCTTGTTTGTTATTACCGACTGTATAGGTCCTGCCTACTTAATCAGAGACATTGGACTGTAGGTCATCCCATAATGTGCAGTTTGTTTTGGTTTTCCACTCACCCATCATCAGTGATGAGATTTTGAACATTCAGCTGCTCTTGAATGAATATTTTTACGGGTGGTGGACTGGTCTGGGCCTAGCTGTGAGACCCAAAAAAACACCTCATAATGCTGCTGTCTATCAACAACAGTACACAATACCGTGTCAGTGTCACTGCGGTGCTGAGAGTGGTCCGCCACTCAAATTATCCTATTAGTCCTATTCTGCTGATATACTGTGGATCTGTACGGCTGGTATTTCATATGGCCAGTAAACCCACATACAAGGTGATGACAAAATAAAGCAAACACTGTGCTCATTAGTAGAATGGATGGCAACAGGTGAGCATTAAATTGGATGATCGTCATGTGTCCAAAAACACACTGTGTAGGGACGAAATGGAAGGATTCACCTTTAGGGTTGAATAATGGGACCAAAAAGGGCTGTTTATTTTAGCTCACTGTACTGTGGGACTATTCTAAAGCACTATAGTGTGTGTATGTGTGTGTGTGTGTGCATGTGTGTGGGCGGGTGAGAATGAGTCTCCTCTGACTCAGCCCTTACGGCTCCCCAGCCTCATGACACGGTTACTTACTATACAACAACACATTACTCACTCAAAACAAGGCAAACTAGATCTTACATAAACCTTGTGTTAGTTGACTGATTGCATTCTGTATCCCTAAACTGTTTTATAAGTTAGACCCTTTAGAGATTGGGCAAAACATCAATATGCTGTGTTATTGCAGTACTTTTTTTACACAATACTACATGAATAGATTTTTAATAGTATTTTATAAATAAAAAATCTAATTTGTTACGAACTGGTTGAATGGGTGTTGCCACAGAGGCAACAATACAATATTATCACAATATTTGGGCCACAATACAATATTATTGTGATTTTTCAGTGGCAAACAGTGTGTTAGTCTCTGCAGCAAGGCAGCAGCTATGGAGTCAACACTGAGGGGAACCTAGAAATGCTGTTAGAAGGTGTGAAGATTTTTTTTAGGGACAGCAGACAGGAGATTGAGCACGGCACTAAAGTATCACCCCAAAATACGGGCCCTATGTAATCGCTGCTACTGTGCTGGACTGCGTTCAGGTCAGGTAGTGGAGATTTTGTCTGCATGTTGCTCCACCTAATTTACTCCAGATGATAGAGACTCCGTTCCAGTCCCGCCTCATTTAATCTACCACAGCAGCTTGGGAGGACCTCGCGTGCTGGGTGATGTTTTCAGCATCCCAGGTCTCCTCCTCTCTGTTCTGCTTCCATTACACCAGCACATCTTTCCATCCTGCTCATGTCTTGGGTTTGGATTTTTTTGCCATTTTCTAACGTAAATAAATTCAGTCCAGATATAACATAAATATAATTGTAAACTTATTAATAAGTTCACCCTTAAAGCATCATATCACTAAAATAACATTACAGAGAAACATTCGTAACGTAAAGAAGGTTACCATGAAAAGGTCTTTCCCAACCAATTCACAGACACTCAGAAAAACACTTTACACTTTACAAACTAAAAGTCACTGGTAAACACAGATATTACTAAAAATCAGAAAAATAAATCAGTACAGTGTGGTATGATACTCAACTGATACAGGGGCACAACATATAAATATATATATTTAATGCTATTTGATCATTTTAAATGTCTTTAATAGACTCCTATTTTGGTATATTTGTGTGTAACTTTTGTTATAGCTAGAGGTGGAAGAAAAGAGTCAAGCATGTAGTATTGTGAACAGTTTCATCCTGATGTCATATCATTACAGCAGTGACAAGTATCAATATGTATTTATTCAAAATTAATTCATCATTTAAAAAAATGTATTTCATAGTCTTTTATCTTGGTACATACATCTACTCTGCTAACATTGCTCTACAAGGTGGCGCAAGACCGTATTCTTCTCTGGAAGTCAGAAAAAGTGGAAATCAGAAAGTCACCAAGATGGCTGCAGAGACTTATTGTATCATATTGTATTGTATCATATTGTATTGTATTGTATTGTATCGTATCATATTGTATCGTATCGTAGCCCAAATATGATAGTATCATACTGCCGATTTCTTTGGAAATTCCCACCCATAGTAAAGAGAGTAACAGTGAGACTTCTAAGGGTGATGTTAAGTTAGTGTCTTTTCTCCACAGCCTCAGAACCCAATCTGAAGGTACGCTCCAGGTTGAAGCAGAAGGTTGCCGAGAGGAGGAGCAGCCCTCTCCTGAGGAGGAAAGAGGGGAGTGTCATGACGCCCTTCAAGAAAAGAGCCCTGGAGCTGCTGGGTAAGAGAGGACACAGAGAGATGTGATTATTTGTGCTGTGCAGTATACAGTGTGTTAATGCCTGACCAGTCACAGCTCCAGGTGATCCAAAAGAAGTCACATTATTTTATCTTTAACCATTAAAGCCCTTGATTGGCTGAGGGGTTCTTAATGAGCCCATAATGGACTTTTTTTCTCCTGTTTAATTTTCCCCATCACATTTGTGTGGGTTTGTGCATCATAATTCTTCATCATTCATTCTTACACGCCCTTCTGTTCACCCCTTACAATTAAACACTCCTTTAAGTCTGATATATGTAAATTAGCTGTTTTCTGATTGGCTGCAGCTCATTTACAAGCTGCACAGGGGCTGAACTTCTGTTCTGTAAGGGAGATGTATGTCAATGTGTTGGTTTCGTGACATCACAAAAACTATGATATGAAAATCGCTCGGTTAGTTTCCATAAATGCACTGTATGCATTTAACAATTTTTACACACTTAAAGCCTTTTTTATTGCAGAAAAGTTATATATGGGCCCTTTAATGTATTGAAATTTGCATCAAAATCACAAATATGTAGGAGTATAATCACAATAGTGAATTGTTGCCCTTATTGTGCAGCGCTAGTAATTATATAACAGCTCCTCTGAATAGTGGTTGTTATAGTGAAGCAGGTCATGTTGATCTGGAGGTGTGGAGTGATTTTTCCACTGTAAGCCTTGCTTGATGTGTTATTATACAACACTTCAGCCCACAGCCTGTCATTGGTTGGCCATGTGCTCCACCTGTGGTGTTATACCTGATTGCAGCTCACCAGCCTCTTTTTATCCCTTGTGAATTGAACGGGCTGTTTTTTGTTATTGAAGGTCTGAAATATGTAAATGAGCTCTGTTTTGGTTGGCTACTCTGTATTGCACCTCACTATGGGTGAATATACACAAATGCTTTTTTGTGGAATTACAAAAATATTGAATTCAATATATTTTTCAATTCTTCTAAAGAAAATTTTGTCTCCAAAACCAGCAGTGCATTACATATAGGAGCCTCTCTGTCCAATACAAGAAGATCTTGTGGACTGCAGAAGCCATGTTATTAGTGTAGATGTGTTTACCAAAATAAAAACTCTATTAAATATCTTTTTAAAGTGATAAAATAGTATTAAATAAATTCAATTTGATATTTGCTGCAGCGGTGTAAATATAATAACGTGGCAAAACATTGCAGTGCTACACTGTATCAATTTTTTCTCCTGCTTTTATTATACACTTCATTATGCGCATTTTTATATAAAACATAGATCATTTGGTTTGCCATGGTATGGGCCCTTTAATGTATGTCCAAGAGGAAGAAGATTATTTTTTCTAATGCCAATGATTTTTTTCCATCTACAGAGTCCAGCAGCAGCAGCAGCGCCCCAGGCTCAGGCCCCAGCTCCCCCAATGGAGCCTCCAGTGCCCTTGGGGCTGAAAATGGGCCTTCATCGCTTCCAACCACCACTCGGACTGAGGTACTAGAACCCATAACCCTCACAAACACATGCTATAGACAGTAAAAAAAAAGCATCAGTCACATGTACCTCCCTGCATCACCCATGTCTTTAAACACTGGAGGTGGGGGTGTCCCACCTTATATATAATTAAATATTCTCCCCCAATAAACTGATAACAATTGGTATTTCTATTCTATTATACGTTAGGCACCATGCACCGCCACCCCTGGGTCTTTACACCAGCAGCCTGTCCCCCAATATTGGCTCCATGCCTATGACACTGCAACCCTCTCAAATGTAATTAGTCAGCCAAGACATGCTCAGTATGCTTCCTTAGTTTTGCACTAGCACACAGAATATAAAGATTAGCCTTCCTAAATCATCAGTAATCACTACTAGACTCACTGTTTATGAACTTACACTAGAACACTAAGTACATTAGCATAGCTAAACAACATAACAGCTGCCCTGAAGCCTGAATTTTTGTTAGTTTTTGGTGTTATTAATCATACAAAATTAAAGAAGCAAACATGTCTAAACTGGGTGACTTTATTTGAAATAAGTTGGGGGTAGTTTTTCCTGGCAAAGGTACTGCTTTAAGACAAAAGGTTCAATCAATACCTAGTCTTGCCTTTGCTTTCGCATTCAGTTTGGCAGTAATCATGATGGAAAGCAGTGACGGCCGGCCGTCAGGGCTCCACACATACATTTTAATAATATACTGCGCTAGTGCAGCTATGAAAACAGAGAGCGCTCTTTGCAGCCTTTGGCTTGCTTGTCTGTCACAGTCCAGTGAAAATGGCTCCCCACACAGACAATAAAGACAGCTCACTTCCTCTCGGGCCTCGGCTCCGCTACAGCCTGCTGTGCTCTTTCTGTTGCCTGCTATAGCCACCATTTACATCACATGTAGGACTGTCATTATCTCACTCTAACGCCTTCCTTCATGTGGAAATGTCAGATTAATTTCAATAGAAATAACTGTATTTGTTTGCTGTGAGCAGACCTAATGTACAGACAGAAGTGGCCAAGTAAGCTGACTGTTACATCCTTAGATTCTCATATATGTTAACAAACATTACTCATCATTGCCCTTTAATAACATTATTAACTTCAAACAAACATTACTCACTGTCGCCCTGTAAAGGTATTATTAACATCAAATAAACAAACATTACTCACTGTCGCCCTCTAAAGGTATTATTAACATCAAATAAACAAACATTACTCACTGTCGCCCTCTAAAGGTATTAATAATATCAAATAAACAAACATTACTCACTGTCGCCCTCTAAAGGTATTATGAATATCAAATAAACAAACATTACTCACTGTCGCCCTCTAAAGGTATTATTAATATCAAATAAACAAACATTACTCACTGTCGCCCTCTAAAGGTATTATGAATATCAAATAAACAAACATTACTCACTGTTGCCGTCTAAAGGTATTATTAACGTCAAATAAACAAACTTTACTCACTGTCGCCCTCTAAAGGTATTATTAATATCAAATAAACAAACATTACTCACTGTCGACCACTAAAGGTTTATTAACGTCAAATAAACAAACATTACTCACTGTTGCCCTCTAAAGGTATTATTTACACCAAATAAACAAACATTACTCACTGTCACCCTCTTAAGGTGTTGTTAACATTGGATAAAAAAAACCCTTGTGGAAAGTGCCACTGACCTTCTCTTACAGTAGATATGGTTCTATGATTACTCGTACAGTGGGTGTTAGGTGGCCATGAACAGTGATTGGTTAGCACCTTATGGCCAAAGCAAATTTAATAAACAGAAAGAAATGACAGAATTGTTCACTATAACATGTCTTCGACCACCTCTATTTGTTGAATTCGTTAAAGCAAATCAGGCCTATGAGTCACTTCCTGGTGGCTTCACAGTCCGGTTCTTTTTGGGTTCCCAGTGGACTGCCCTCAAATAGCAGTGGGCGGGTGGCAGAAACGACAAGTCTCTGTGCAGCATCAGCTTAGCAGCTGTGTTATTCTTCGGCACCACTGTTTACACTCCCATGGACCTCCAGCGCTATGGCTGCCTAGGAATGCCTATTGCACCATGGTCCGGGGCGGGAGGTTGAGCTTAATTGATCCGCCAGCCGCTGGTAGCCAACGACATGCTAACAACACAAACACGTGGGGCGGCAATCATATTGACTTAGGGTTGAACGTTTCGCATCTTTGACTGGCGAAATGAGGGACTACCTGCAGTTAGTGGGCTAGGCACAAAAGCTAGCCATGGTTGTGATCTGTTACAGTGGGTATCCTCTTTCAGAGGGAACTGCTCCCGCGGGTCATATAAAGGCCGGAAATCCAACTACAGGTCAGCGAATATGCAGGAGGGGGTACTGAAAGGATAAACAGGGTTGCTTTATGACCACATGCTGTTCTACCGTCCTGCTGTTTGCAAGAAGTGCAGTGCAAAGCTTATGGAGAACATTTCAAGAACATCAAACATGGTTCCTCCCTAGTGCTCTTAAATATAATGGTTAGTTTGGAGCTATGCCATGGGAGAACCACCTCCATCGTTCTTTGGTTGCATTTTGGTTATTGAGACGTCTTTATAATGGAAAGGTTTTATGCCAATTTTTTCCCCTAGAACTGCACGCCCAAGCCAAGAACCATTTAGCCTTTATATTTAGGAATGCGATCGATGCATCACGCTGTCTTCATGGACTTTATAGGGATCAGGATATGTTTCCTGGTCTCGTTTGCCGCGGCTCCAGGAACAAAACTGTCGTTCGTTTTAGTACATTAATGTTTACTGTGCCGCTGCTGTTGCTCTTTTCAATGGTCCGTAGTGGGGTTTCAAAATAACTCGGGGCTCTCCCTTTTCTTTCTGTCAGCGCTGGCCTTCACAGCCGAAGCTGCTTGGCCCTGAAGGTTCGGCATCTGTGCTGAGCCTTTACACATCACCGTCTCTGCCTAACATCAGCCTCGGCCTCTCTGCTGCTTCTTCTCCGATCAGTGTGAGTTAACGCTTCTCTGTGCAGCTCCTCTACATCTGCAAGCAAGCAGGAGTTTCATGTTTTCTGTTTAACTGTCACTGTCAATCATATTAATAACTGAGCAATCTTTCAATGTTTATGACAGTAAATCAAGTTACCACAGTATGGAAAAAGGGCCCAAGTAATAACATTACCCCAAAAGGGTCTGAATGTGGTTCCACACTTCAATTCTTCACTCTCGTAACTGCACACATTTTATACTTCTTACTAAATAACTCATTCAGAATACTGAGTAATTCATATTAGAAACTGACTTTTTCAAAGTAGATTTTGAATAATTCATAGTGAATACAAATCAATAAATAGTAGATACTGAGTAATTCGTAGTGGATATGGAATAATTCAAAGTCAATATTTAATAATGCGTAATGGACAGTAATCTATTCATAGTGGATACTAAATAATTCACAGGAGTTACTAATAAATTCATACTGGATAGTAAATAGTTCTTAATGGAGTAAAGTAATTCATGGTAGATACTAAATCAAAGCAGATAGCAATGAACTCTACTGATAGAGTACTGGGTACTGAATAATTCATAGTAGTTACTGAACATTTTTTTTATTGTAGATACTAAATAATTTCTAGTAGATACTGAATGAAGATTGGTTCAGACATGCCGGTCAGTTTTATTGGTGTTTTTTGTTTGTATGAATGTTTTTAGATTCTACATTTCTGTTTTCTTAATGAGTCCAGGTTGACCAGCCCATAAACGATGGTCTCTCTGCATTTCTCCTGGAAGATCCATGAATGTTTAGGCTGATAAATGAAAGGAAATGTTGTTTAGGGCCCCTGCTGAACTGTGCATTGTGGTGCTTGTTGAAAGACTAGCCATCAGTGACTGTCTGGGTAATATGTATAGCCTTAGGGTACTGACCCTTGACCTTGGGGGATTTTATAGGCCTTAGATAAATATTGTGCTTAAGTGTCTGGTGTCAGTTGCGCTCCAGTCTTCCCAAGTCACCTCATCCATTATGGCTGTTTAGAGAGGCTGAGCCAGAATAAAATGCAGCTCCAGATAATGTGCACTCTTTCAGCTCACTTTGCATGATTGTGATCTGTTCGCTTGCAGAAGTGTTACATTGAGTCCATCTAGTCCAACAAATGCAGAAAAGCGGTTCAGTCCAAAAATTGGTGTATCTGTATATGTAAAGGTTCTGGATGCTGTGGTTTCATGCTGCTGTCATTAAGACTTTAATCCTGGTGGAACCCTGAAGGTCAGCGTATGAAATGTAATGTGTGCGTTTCCTCCTCAGGCTGGTCTGGGGCTGAAGGAGAAGCATACTGAGGGGAGCACAGTGTTTGGATTGCCCGCTCACATCCTGGGCCCTGTTCCCCTTCCTGTCACCATGGAGACGAAAGTGAGCAGCAGCCAGCAGGCCCTCCTGCAGCATCTCCTACAGAAAGAACAGTTCCGCCAGCAGAAGATCCTGTCCACCGGTGAGAGCCTTGGCAGTAAAGGGGTAGTTTACACTGGAGACCACTGACAACATTTTTGTCCTGCCACTCCCGCTAAAGTGATCTATACTGATCAGTCATAACATTTACATCACTGACAGGTAATATGAATAACACTGACTATGTACTTATTTCATTACAATAGTTCCTGTAGGGAGGGGTGGTATATATTAAGATGCAAGTAGTTAGTACCTAATGAAAGTGATCCAAGGAAGGACAAGTGGTGAACTGGGCACAGGGTTATGGGCACCCAAAGCTGGTGCATGTGGGGAGGGAAGGCTAGCCTGTCTGGTCTGATCCCACAGAAGAGCTACTGTAGTTTAAAAAGTGAACACTGACCCTGATAGAAAGGGGTCAGAATACACAGTGCACCACACTCAGAGCTGTTTCAGCAGCACGAGGGACCTACACTTAGCTACATTTAGCTCTTTGCTACTACCATGTTCTTAGTTTATGTGGCTAAGTTATTGTTCCTCTCTATAGGGCCGACTGCAGCGTCCGTTCACCCTCCGTCTCCCTTGGCCATGAAGGAGCGTTCCCCGGGCAGCGTGCGGCCCAAACTACAGCGGCACCGCCCCCTAAACCGCACACAGTCAGCCCCACTGCCACAGAGCATGCTGGCCCAACTCGTCATCCAGCAGCACCAGCACTTTTTGGAAAAGCAGAAACAGTATCAGCAACAGGTTCACATCAATAAGGTGAGCAGAAGAAATGGATCAGTCTGTACTGCTAATGCTGCTATGTTGAATAGCCATTGGCTTATATTCACTGTCAATAACATTAGCATCTATGGCTGAGCTAAAGGTGCCATAACATTTTTTAATTCTTAAATTATATGTATATAAAGTCTATAAGGTATGCAACTTTGGCTGGTTAAAAAATGCTTTACATGTGGACTTACCACCCTATGATTTGACCCTAGAGTGAAAAGAGGCTGTTTTACCTTATTTAAAGTGGTCATGAATATCTAAAGAGCGCTGCTCTGATTAACTGGCTTACTATGCAGCACTGAAAGAAACAAGATGTCTAAAGATTGCAACAGTTGTCCAAGGTGAAGCATTGAGTGTTTAGGCACAGAACCTTATAAAATTAAGGCTGAATGGAAAGAAGAACCCATCTCTGAGGAACAGCCAAACTTCAGCCATGACCACAGATTCTTGGGAAGGGTGTGAAAAGTGCGAACATCCCGTTCACAGACTGGGATGGTACATTTGTGCCTGTGGCATCAGTCTATGAAACTGAATTCCAAGCAAGACAATGAATTCGGAGATCCAACAGAGACAGCTACCTTAGTCCAGCTCTTTAGTTTGGACATGTCTGTCGAATAGATACAAACCGTAAGCCATTTGAGCAACTATGGTGACAATGACCCCAAGACTGCAAGGGGCAAAGATCAACACCAAAGAAAACCTGGACTAAGCAAGTCAAGGAGAACCTAAAGAACCGGAGGGTCAACATTCAAGATACCAAGGCCATCGCTATGGACCGTCAAACGTGGTGAAGTAAGAGCAAGATTCGAACCTTTGAGGAAACCCCACCTTGAGGAAACCAGCTAATGACCAAAGAAGAAGAAAAACTTATGACAGAGGTTAATGCAACGCTAGTGAAGATGTCTTGCACCCTAAATGCCTTAGTTCCAATGAGCCCAGTGTAGAGAGAACGTCCTCTTGTTCCTGTGTGGAAATATTTGTGTTTCAGTGCGGCAGCACCAGTGACCCTGGCTGTCCGCTCTGAGTGTAATTATTCTGCTGAGCGTGCAGGGCTAGTGATGAGGGAGGCTAGCGCACTGAAAGGCCTCATTGTGTGTTCCAACTCTGGTGATTGATTGGCCCTGTTGCTGCTCAAAGAACTACAGGAAGTTCGAGGCTGCAAGTGCAATTCTCAGACACACAGGGGGAAATATCTCATTGAGTTTTTTTTTCCAGTATTTCAAATTTCAATGTAAATGCGATTATTTTGTAAAAATTTCTTTTTCCCACCAAAAATTATGATCATTTTATTTGGACTTGATTACTAAACGCAACATATTAAATGTGTTTATTTTCTATTAAGAGCTTTTTTCTGTCCAAAATTTTATATTTTTGGCTTGAGTAGTAAATGCAATTCGCCAGACCTCCAATTCACACCATCTGCAGATTTAATTATTGAACTATACCAGTATTAAAGTCTTTGTTGCATAATATCAGATATAATTAAAATTGCAGCCCTTGTGATTTTAAAATTGCACTTTTAAATTATGTTTTGGACAAAAAATGATTAGCTTTTCAATCCTTCTGCAACACAGTAAACCCATCAAAGTGAACTCTGCCTTCCCCCACATCTAAAACAACAAGACACTCGGCGACAAAACCAGGGCATTTGTAAATGTTTACATTGGCTAAAGAGGGTGCTGACGGAATCACACACAAGATTATGGGCTTTAGTGTTTAAAAAAAGCAGTTTACTAATGCCTTGCCTATTTCTGCCTGAGCGGATATTTATACGAGGCCTACATTCACTGATCCTAATTGACCCATGTTTTTCCCTCCCATGTGCGTCAGCCTGCTCCTGCTCAGTGTATGGAAAATAGTGCAGCTACAGGAGGGGACTGATTCAGTGTGCTAATCTACAACCCTCAAATAATCCAGTCTCAAATAAAGGCTAATGGACATGCAAAATGCTCATTGGGCAGTATACACCTGCTGTATAGCTCCACTGTACAGTTAAAGACTGCATGTTTATCATCCCTCTCTACCCCTATCTATAGAGCCACCACTTACCAGATATGACTTAAGTTGCCTACCTAATGATGCAGTTTGAGTTAGACATGCTGTAGCCCAGCTTCTGACCACAGGGCGTGTTTGGTTGGTGGACTATTCTTAGGCCAGCAGTGACACTTTTACCAGTGCCACACACTACCATGTCAGTTCCAGAATGGTCCACCATGCAAATAATATCTGGTGGTCCTGAAGTTGTTGATTAATGGGGTAAAAGGGGCTAATATATATTATGTAGCAACAGGTGGTCTTGCCGTTTGTATCTGTATAATTAAAAAAACTAAATTGAATTGATCTGAACTGAATAAAACTAAACTGAAGCGGCCTGAACTGAACTGTTTTTCTCTCCTGCAGCTGCTCTCCAAGTCCATTGAGCAGCTGAGACAGCCCAACGGCCGCCTGCACGAGTCAGAGGAGGAAGACGACATTCATGAGCAGGAGGACAGCTCGCCCTCTGCTGGTGTCATCCGGAGGTGCAGCCCAAGCCACAGTCGCAGCATTGATGTTATCAAAATCAAGGAGGAGCCAGTCGACAGTGATGACGAAACACAGGCCAAAGAGAGCACTTACCTGCACCAGGTGAACGGAAGGCTGGTAATAAGGGCCACCATCTGATCTGAGGCATGAGCAACCCCCCCACCCACACACACGCACGCACGCACACATACCCACTTCCCAGCTCATGCCCTGGTCTCCACCTACAAGTCGTTTGGGACTGTTTCCATTTGTGAACTCGTGAAGTGATCTCCTGTATTGTACGTTCTGTAATGTTCTGTATATAATTTAAAGAAGACGACTCTAGACGAAGCTAGAACATCAAAAATTGTTAATCTTTTAAAAGAGCAAGTCTTTATTTGTAAGAGGTCTTTTCAATTGTAATTACTGACCTTTCTACTTTCTATCCGCAATCTGGAACAGAGTCGTGCTATGTAGAATAATGACTGATTTTTCATGCCACTGTGCATAGCTTTAATTTTGGATGGTTTTGATGATGATGATGGTGATTATTATTATTATTATTATTATTATTACTTCAGTGTTTGACTGCAACAGCCTACTCTTCATCTATAGAGAGACTTTAATACATATTCATCACAAGGGGGCACATTAAAGACATTCTCTGGTGTTTTTCCATCCTGATCTGCTGTATCTGCAGAGTAAACTCAGTTACCACACAATATGTTTCCCTGTAGAACAGAAAACACCCCCCACTCTAAACTCACTTATTATAGCAGACAATAGGCAGACACTATAGGCAGAGTGTCACTTTAAAGCATCTGCCCATTGACTTCTATTATAAGTGAGTATAGGGTGTGTGGGGGGTTGGTTTCTGTTCTCTGTGGTAACCGGCTGTAGGTCACAGGTGTGAGAGGTGGAGGCCAGGTTGAATAACCGCTGGATTATTTCTTTAAGTTCTTACAGTGTCAGTGCTAACTGTCACTTTGGTGAGGGCTGATGGAACCTCACTCTACATGCTGCCGTTCTCCCGTGGGCCCAAATCAGCAGTGGGGAGCGAGGGCTGAGCAGGAAATGCCTGGTGGAAGCCAGGAATGGGAGTGATTCATGAGCAAAGGAATGCTGGGAGAGGACGAGGGGACAAGAGCCCGGCCACGAGCTGATTTACTGTCACGGCAAAATACAGCGGGGATGCGGGGGGGGGGGGGGGGGGGGGGGGAAAACAAAAAAAAAAAAAAAAAAAAAAAAAAA
>JBBPDA010016677.1:0-16171 GCA_037974385.1 Arnoldichthys spilopterus | reverse complement strand
ACACACACACACACACACACACACACACACACACACACACACACACACACACACACACACACACACACACACATATTAATATTAATATTGTGAAATTGGCTATTGATAACTTTGCTTTATTTAAAAATGCATGTTTGCCACGCCAGAAATCAGTCATCATGCAAAAAGAAACGATATACAGCCGGCTTATACAGCAGGATTAAGCAGGGAACGTTTTGTGTCAGAAACCTGCAACCGAATTAAAAATTTTATTTCAAAACTAATCTGTCTGTACTTGATTCATTCGCGTTTCATTTGTATTTGACATTTTACTAAAAACTGTGTTACTCTTGTGTATTTCAGTCTTGATTCTACTTAGTAGTAGCACTTGTTTATCATAATAAATAAAAGATAGTCCCTTTCTGTACACACACATTGTAAAAACAAATAGTAGTCCTCGAAAAATGAAAGTGAAGGAAAAACGGAAGGAGAAAAAATTGCTTAAGTCTGACGAATAAAGTGCACGTGAGTCCACGAACGCCAAGACTAATATGTAAGAAAGAAATTAATATACGGATAAAGTGCTCTCGTCACCATGTGAAATAAATGCATTTCGGTTTAGTACGCCATACCCAACATATCCAACAAGTGTCCAGGAGATGGCTGTGTTGGTGTATAAACATATTGAATAACCCTCGACAAATCTCACGAGTAAATGAGTGTCAGTATCCCTCGTCCTGTGCTCCCGTTTTATTTCCTTAAGTTTCATCCCATCCATCTCCAGGCGGCGCTGTCGAGTAAGGTACATATTAAAGAGGAATTCTTTTTCTAGTTCCAAAATGTGGTGTTTGGTGTAGGGACATCGCTTTTTTCTCTCCTCTTTCGCTGACAACCAGCTGCTTGTAGCATTCTCCAAGGTCACGTCTTTAGCTGAAATGAGACAAAACTTGTTTTTAAGGTGTCAGGGGGTAAAATGACAACTAATGTGGCAAGCTCGTTTCAGGACAGGAAGTAAATTAATTGCTCTGACTGTGTACATGTTTAGTACTTGTAATGTGGAAGCGAAAGAGCAAGAAAATTGATCTGTAAAGTTGAATATGTCCCAACTACCTTGAAACTGTTTACATTTAGGCCACCTGAATTTAAAAACAAATAAAAACGTCATGGCCCAGACTGAAAGAAAACAAGCTCCACAGTGAATATTACTTTATATATAGCAGATACTTTAGCCCTATGTTAAATACCAGATAAAATAAAACATGTACTAATGTATAAATGACATTAGCTTAACAAACAACCGAATATATATATTCAGTTGTTTGTATATATACACACACATACACAAGGAATCATCAATTGCATAAACGTCCAAGACCAGATGTATTTCACATTTAAATGAGACTAACTGAAAAACTGAAATAAATGCGTGAACTTTCTTCTTCCTCAACTGAAACAAGAAGAAAATTATCTCTGCAAAAATTGACTCAAGGTTAAAGATAAACCAGATCACCTCAATAAAACTCACTTCTACTCTT
Source organism: Arnoldichthys spilopterus (assembly GCA_037974385.1). Classification (NCBI taxonomy): domain Eukaryota; kingdom Metazoa; phylum Chordata; class Actinopteri; order Characiformes; family Lepidarchidae; genus Arnoldichthys; species Arnoldichthys spilopterus. The sequence continues at coordinate 14,657 of JBBPDA010016677.1, read as the reverse complement.
CAGATTGAAGCAGACACAAATGTAGCTGTGGATTCTCCTTTCTCGCTTAGTCCCAGAGTGAATATGTGTTGCACTAAATCATATTATTATAACTGAGCACTATAAGAAAACTAACAAACACATGCTGCGTTTTGTTTAATGCTGCACTGAATAGTCTCTTCCTTCTATATCCGCATGCCCTTAAGCAATAACACACCTGGCCCACGCAACTTCCAGTTGACAATGGGGCCTTCCGTTGTTTTGATGTTGTCTGAAGTGCTGTAAGAAAGGGCAATTTACTTTGGTAGGGTAGTCTCGCGCAATAAATTCTTTTATAACTTTAGCAGTTGTATGTTTTTGTGACATCTGTGCTATCACTTTATCTATAATTTGTAAAAATAAAAACACGTGTTTCAACTTTAACCAGTGTTATCTCTTACTGTGCTCTATACTCACCTTGTGAGTCTCTGGAAGTTTTATCGTACTCGGGTAAGTCTGTTTGAGCTCTGTTATCTGGTTGTAAACAGGACGACGCTGTGGCGGCTACATTGTTCTGTTTTTTTGTTTTTTTTGTAGTTCCCTGGTTTCTGCAGCGCTCGCTCTCTTGGTTTGGACACCCAGTGCAGTTCATTGTACCATCATGGCTCCTAGAGTCCGAGCAAAGAGCCCCGGAGAGGCTAATACTGTAGAACTGGTGTGTATGCGAAATGTTTCGGCAATGCTATACATTGGGGAATCAGCCAGGGACGGAACTTGTGCTGTTCGTGGAGCCGAGCTCTGTGATGAATCTACTAAAATTTGGAAAATTTGGATACAGCTTCGTCGAGCTTATGTCCAGCGAAAAACATGAGTCGTTTTTAGACCCAGTTCGAGGGTACACACTGACCTACGGAACCCGAGCAGGACTCAAAAGCGAATCTTCACAGTTCCTGGCTCCATCGTGGGTTTGGTTCCGCAAGAAAGCCATGGCTTCCTGTATCGAATGAGGGCGATACTGGATTATTGTCTGAAACGCTACCAGCTCTGACATGTAGGTCCAGCTTTTCTGCAACTGGCAGTCCGCGTCAGGCAAGTGTGCTGTTGTGCCACGTTTAACAGCTCTTTTGCGCTTTGGTAAACCAAAGAATGAACCTCAGTAGGAGCGAAAACGAACCTTTCAGAGCATGACATTGCTACGGCGTATTTTGGTCACACACTTCGTTTTTCAGCAGCTAAGCGATCGGAAGATTCCTCCTGCACCGAGCCCAATAACGACTGTAGCTCATGGGCAAGCTCCTCCCCTTCCACAACTGCATTATAAAATTACTTGACCAAACTATGAGGGTTAAATCGGGGTCTCCCTCAGTTATGTTTTAAATCTCTCTAGATAACACTAGACTTTCAAACTGAATCTAACTAAAAGTAACAAAGGTGAGTCATACTCAATGAGTCATACTCAATCTACTATACCTTATTTTACATATATAACTGGTTTATAACTCATTGATAAATCAATAAATCAATGATTACGTATATTTACTAACTCTTTACTACTACTACTGCTACTACCACTAATATTGATAAAAATAATAATGATAATAACAACAACAACAATAATAATTATTAATTATTATTAGTAGTAGTTGTTGTAGTAGTAGCATTCACTTTTTGTGTTGAGAAGTCAAAAATCACACTCGTTTTTCTATGTTTGTTGAATTTTGTAACTTCTCACAACCCATGTGCATTATCATTAAACTGCTGACATTTATACGGCCTATTATCAACATTTACATGATTGCTCCTTTGTGAATCTGCATAGACAGTTTACCTACGTTAATATGCGCATCAGTATGCTATTACCCAATTTCACTTTGAGTTGAACGAAACCTCCTGCGACTTTGTCTTTGGTTAGAATTGACACACTATGAAAGCAATTGTCGGATGGCCAACACTTTATGTGGGTTTATATAGGTTGCGTGAATTTGAAATGAAATGACATTGAACGCAAATAGGACTAAATTTTAAACGTTTAAAATAAACAACATAACATATAACACATAACATAAAATACTATACAAAGCTCCAGTCTGTGGCTACAAGCATATCACTACCCCCAGAGGTCGCTCTATCACTGAAACCCCAGGAGCCAAGTCCATGTTGAATTTTCTTTCACAAAAACATAGCATACATAATTCGCAATTTTTCATGTGCCTGTACCAGTAGATCCAACGTTAAGTTATGCTTATTATAATAATAATTATTATTATTATTATTCTTATTTTGCCAAATGCGCACTTTTAGATTGTTTTAAAATAAAATACTTCTTTGTGGAAGAGAGTAACAGAAAACCGGTTATTGGATTCCAATGGCAAACCACAGTATGATGAACGAGGCATTTTCCACATACAAACTATTTGCGCTAAAATGTACATAAAGATCAAGACAAACTTCAGAAACGCGGTAATGCATAGTACTCTGCAGCAAATTGCTCAAACAGGAAACACGTAAAAGCAAAATACACTTACATTCTGATCCAGCTATTTCTGGTTAAGAGCAACGCCGGCAGAAGAAGAAAAACCACAATCCATATTCTGCACTGCTTCACTTCAATCAGAGTAAAGGGGACATAGCCAGACTGTTGCAAGCCCAGGTCTTCAGGTCCAGCTTAAAGTGATCTGCTGTCGTTGACAGCGGCAGGACGTGGAGAAACACTTGTTTGATTTTTGTCTGGCCAGACGGTCCCTTAAAGTGTGACAGACGTCCAGTCAAGGCCAGTGCCTCCGATCTGCTTTCTATTTAAAAGCAAACACATCAAATAAAGCTCAGTTTTGCATTCATCGCGTTTCAGTTTTAATCACAAACACAAGCGTTGGTCCCACCCAGATGGGAAGAAAACCCTCGGCCAACTGTAGTCATGACGACTGAACCCCCATTTGCTGTAAACTTTTATTGCCAGACACTAAACAGCATGTGTCTGGTGTGCAAGGGAGAAGGGACTGGTATTTCAAGTGAGAACTGTGAACTACAGTTCTGTTTAAAAAAGGTAAACCAACTTCTGAGCGCTTTCAAGCAGAAACTGGAAAACATCTGATATTGTCTGAGCAGAAGCGCACGGCAGTGTGTGAGTCTGGGGGATACATAAAATTGTGAACCTCGAAGCCATGCGTAGGTAGGAGATATCCTTGCAAAACATAGTCAAGTATGAATTTAACTATCATCGTGCTGTGCAATAGGCTCATGAATCAGGCGTGTATGTAAGCTACCAAGCATTTCTCAGTTTGAAGAAACGTGCCTTTTTCATCAGCAAAACGTGACTATAATCAGAAATCGGGTAGTAGTTCACCGTTAAAGAATTTCTTTGTGAATAGATAAAGCACATTGAATTATGATATGCTTAATAAAGACATTTTGTCAATGTTAAACAGCAAGTGTCGTATTGTTAAAAAAAAATGTCTATAAGATTTCTTTAGAGAGAGACTGCAATTAGACTGCGTATTTAGTGTACATGGCCTTGCACGCAATGGCTGCGAAACATTTCTCAGACATGTTTAGTAAATATAGACTGTAATGCCTTTTATTTATATATATTTTTTATTAAATTGCATTGGTCTTTAGATATATACGATCTGATTTTGACCAATCCAAAAAAACGATGAGTTTTGTTGATGTTTAATTTCTTCCAGATAAGAACAGCGCTATAAACTTCTACTGAAAAAGTATCTTTGGGTCATTTTTTAAGTCACATAAAGGTCTTTGGCCTGTTCTCTGTATATTGCCATGGAAATAAACTAATATAAAGCTCCCTATTATAGTAAACATAATACTCATTTGTAAAAAGTCTGACCTTTAACAAGAAATAAAGGTTTTATCAAGTTTTTTTTTCAAGTATTTTTTAAATTATAATTTTATATGTACATTTCAGATGTGGCTGCATGAATGCAACATCAACGCAATGACTGTTTTCTTATTTAAATTTTTTGCTTTTGACAATTACTGCAATGAAGTATCACATAATGCTCAATCATATATATTACTTTTCTTAAACAAATAACATTTTATCAACAGCCTGCATGGCGTAATGATACAAAAATATCACACCCATACACATATAGGTACATCTTTTATGCATAGCAACATGTTTATTGGTTAAGTTTAACTTAGTTTGTCCGGGATCGGAAAGGCTGGCTTGAACATAATGCTAAGCTACTGAAATAGCTGTACTGTCTTATTTTCCGGTATGATTTTATGTTGATTCCTTATTCAAAAAACATAAAAGCAATAAACAGATTAAATAGATAAATAAACAGATAAAATTGATAAATAAATAACAAGGTGTCGGACAAAGTTATAGGAACCTTTAAATAATGGTCAGACACACCAGTCCTTTCACGCTCTTGAAGAAATGCGAAGCCTCTCTTTCTGCATCTGCACACAAATTATTTAGGTCACTACAGAGGACACCCACCTGACACACGTGAAAACATGGCTAATTTTTTCTCCAAATAAGCACCAGCTGTAACCAATGCAGGCAAGCCCCGGGTTGCAATTATTACTCAAACTGGCCTCCCTTACAGAGGTAACCCTGGTCTCTTCACCGTGTGAAGAATTAACCAGTGATGTGGTAAAAAGTGACTGCGGATGGACCACAGGAGAATGTAAGAGAAGTAACTTACACTCCTGATATTTCTTTTAGTTTTAGTTTTTTAGCGTAAAAAACAAATCATAAAACTAATCTGCCAACTCAATACTCACTCGCAGTGCACTGAAAGGTCTGACTTAAAAAAAACTAGAAAGACCACGAATACAACCCTTGAACTGCCATACTGCGAAGCAGCCACAAGATGCCGATATTGCACAATATCTAGGGTCAGTCAGTCGGAACAAAAAATCTAAACAAGCAGACGCTCCACTCGACTTTCTGATATAGCTAACCTATACTCACACGTGCCCCCTTTGGTGTGGGACGGTACTGTCTACCTCACCTTGTGCCTTTTTCACTGCCGTTCTATGTCCGATCAGCAAGAATAAATATGTCACACGCATTCATTAAAGATGCCAGACCGTGAAAAGTCAGGGTGTATAATAAACTTGTCTGCAAACATTATATTTGCTACATACAGAGAGACAGCAACAGGCGCGTGTGTGGCAACCCAGTGTGTGAGGGATAGCGCAGGCCGAGGTGAGGCTCGGTTCGTTGCTGCCCCATCTCGGCCTGCACCTTTTTGTACGTTGAGAGAACATGTTAATTTTTAGTTAATTGTACTCAAATTGTTCATTACTTTAGCTAAAATATTTTAAGTAGAATGTATTATTAATACTTGTTTCCTGTTCTAAAATAAATTATGTTCATAAAGCTTTATTTATTTAAATTTGTACCTTCTAATGTTAAATCAACTGTACTCATTTTTTTCATTATTTTAGCTCAAATATTTTAACCAAAATCTACTATTTGTACTTGTATTCACAGTTCTAAAATAAATGATGTAAACAAAGCAATATTTTTTAGTAGTTTATTTTGGAACTTTTCATTTTATTCATTCACATAAGTGATTGTGCAATAGAACACAACACAACACACAGCAGATTATTCTGAGAAATCAACAAAACTAATACAACACTGAACAAAAACAAAACTTGGACTGCTACAACCCAGCACAAATCTTGTTCTTCAATCCAAGGAATTTGGGTGAAAGCCTTTCACCATCAATTTGCAACAGCACTTTCTGAAAGAATTCATAGGTGTATTTCAGCACTTTTGGGTAAGCCATGTTAAGTGCATAGATGATTCCCAGCATCATTACACAAGCTTGGGCTTCAGATCCAATTTTGTCCAGAAGGAATTCTCCTTCAACATAAATGCCAATGTTGCAAATTGATGGTCAATGTCATCATAATCTCCACTTTCGCCACACACTTGGCATATATGCTCATGGTACGTTTTTGCAGGTCTCCCAGGATGTCCTGTCCATTGATGTCCTGCATATTTAAAGAAAACAAGGACAAAAGCAAATTTTTGCCTCAAACCTCATAGTCCACTTAGTTCCAACTAGTGGACCAAAAAGTCTGATCATTTGGGGATAATGCTCCACAAAATAATGTGTTGGCAACAGTTTCAGACCTGGAAACACTTCTTGTAATCTATACCTGTGATCAAAAATCTTGGCTTCAAGGAACGCAATGGACTGAGCCGTGTGCACAGGTGCAACAACAAGTTCAACAATGTCTTTAAGGTCCAAAATGACCTGCCAGGCTGGCTAATCTGGCACCATTTTCCCAATCAAAAACGGACGTAACTGTAAAAGATTCCAATTTTCATCTGTATTTCCTCCTATACTTTTCTTTAACATTAATGTTTTGGGAATAGTAGTGAACTGTAGGTTCAGCTACAAATGTTCTTTGCACCGCACCATCCGTAAAATTATCCAACAAATGCAAGTTGTGCTTTCGACTTTTGTGTGACTTTAAAGTGTTGTGTACATTACATTTGTAGTTACAACCTTGTGAAAAATTGTGAAAAGTTTCATTGTTTTTCAGGTGATGACTTATGTGAAGAAACTAATCATATTCTGTTCTAAGTTCACAAAAGCTACATAAATGAAGAAAAGGTCATATGTGGCTCAGAGCCCTATAGAGCATTTGTGTGATGCCCTGATAAGTTTTTAAAAAGGCAATTTCAAGACTTAAATACACATAGACAATCAGAATAGATACACTTAATATGAGAACCATGCCCAAAATGACTGTTTTAGTCTGTAATGTTTAAGAACTTCAGATCATTGAGATACTTCAGCACCACAATCTTTATACTTCCACATTCACTAGACAAACAACAAAAAGAAAACAGAAAAATTAGTGATGGTTTAGTACTACTTCATCTGATTCAAGCATCCATATGCACTGGATTATTATAATGTTATTGGCTGCAAAAGAACGGTTCATATTTGTTACATTTACTTACCAAAAAATCCTGAGGTGCCCAAAGAAATCAGCTTTACATCACAAGAACTGCAACAGAAAGCCATGTAAAATATTAGTGATGTTGAGAACAGATGTAATTGTAGAATATACACATAATTCATTTCAAAAAGTGCATTTCAAAATGACACCAGAAATACTTATTTCAAAACAATTTTGGCAAACTTTAATGAGTGAATTGGGTGTAAAGAATTAAAAGAAAAACATTAGTTATATTAATTTTACCACAATTTATATATAGGCCTGTGTTCAGTACTGTAGATTAATGTACTACACGGCTGGCTCTCTCTTTGCAGAAGGAAAAGGAGGTGCAATGCATTATCTCAAGTGGCTTTTTTGGTATGTCGGGGCAAAATTAAATATTGCAATATTTAGAGTTGGCGACATGGTGGCGTCATATGGATACGCTGTCGGCGTAAGTTCCTTGCCCAACCTGCGATTAACGGCACAACAAACGGTAAGTTGCATGTCTAGTGATGCGCGAAGTGCGCGGGAGAGGAGACCACGTACCGGTCCCAACAATCTTTTGTGTATAAGAGCGGGAGGCAGGGTTGTACCTGCCGTGTGACTACGGCGGGCCGGGCATTTCACTTATGCGGAACAAAAACAATTTACAAAACTTTTACTTTTACCCAGGGCATTTGAGCCGAGACCGGCCAACCAGGTATTGTTGGAAAGACAATGAAGCCCGTAATTATATACAATACTTAGTGTAAACCAAAAGGCTGTTTGGTCTAGTTCATTAGAAATTAGGACACATATTTTTTTAAATAAAAACAAACATAAATCAGGTGAAAAAAGAGAATGTGGCAAATACAATTTAATGAATCTGTATTATTTATAGTACAAGTGGCCCCATACTCATGCAATAGTAGAGTTAAAACCTCAAGGCCCATATTTTTCCCTGAGAAATTAGCCAAGGCCCACAAGAACATGTTTATATAATATAATAATTTTTATTGAATGGAAACTGCCCACATAATAAATAATAATAAATGTCCACAAGGATTTGCTGTTAACATTTTGTAGAAAAAAAAGAATAAGATAAAATCAAAACTTATTTTAATAGCCTATTGATAGTTATGTATAAATGACAGCTGTGGTGGTTGACTAAAAGGCTGTATATTTAAATTACGGTCCGAGTTATTATCCGTCAAAGCTGGTCCAGTCCGAAACTGACCCAAGTCCTTATATTTTTGAACGTATCTCCGCCTATGAACGTTCCAGAAACTTGCTCAGCTATTGGCTAAAGAAAAGAAATGGCATGAAAATTAACCAATTACAGCGTAAAGTGTGTGTTTCTGAGCTGAACGTCCTGTATACAGCGCGCAGCGCCCCAAGTGGTTTTAAATTAATAAAATTAAATGACTAAAGCACTAAGATCCCAATCAGTACAACGAAAACGCACAGTAGTAGGGAAACTCCGTCGCTAGCATCATGATCTATAATGCAATCTGGCAACTTTAACTACTGACAGTTAACACAGCCAAAATAAAGTACACAGCAAAAATAAACTGCACCCAAACTCGATTCATACCCCCCTCCCGTTAGACTGCAGTTCATCACCTGAAGTTCAGTTTCCCCTCCACTGCTTTTTAAAAAACATTTGGCAGCATCTACCTTGTCTTTTTTATTAGAATTTTCCTGCGCCTCCTTTCCTTTTCACTGTATGAGATTGACAGCCGAGGCAGAGGGAGGGGCCTCGTCCAATTGGTCCAGTCCATTATCAATCATGTCTAATGGACCGATCTACCAGTTGGGTAGGTATAATTACTAAAACCATCCATCACTAGTACCATTAGTTTAAGAAAAAAAGACCTGGCCAGCCCAAAATTAACATCGGCCCGTTATGCCCAATGGCCAGTCCAGCGCTGATCATGTCTAATGGGCCGATCTACCAGTTGCTTCAGAAACGTGCAGTGTCTGCTCAGGTGCTAGCGTACTGCTGCGACCGAAAAAATGTCCTGCCGCCACCCGAACTGGTTACCTGCCCAGGCGGCACAAGTGAACTGAAAATTATCGTCGTTTTCCATCCTTATTAGCTCAGGGCACCGATGGCAACATCATTCAAACTGAATTAGAAAAACTGAATTAGAAAAGACGAAATTAGCTAAATTAATTCTTTAAGTCATAATATATAAATAAAATCGTGTTTAAGACGAATATAAAGGACACTAAATAATTTACCGATATCACATGGCATTGGATAGTCCTCGAACAGAGTGGAACAAAAGACTCCCCATCGAAAGAAAATTGGCGGTAGATCAGAGGTGCACATGCGCAATGGGGACAACATAAAGAAATTTGCAGTGTATATATTTTTTATAATTTACTTGTAATCGAATAAAATTAAGTAGTTTAAAAGAAAGTCAGTTAGTTTTGCAATTATTGAGAAACATATGTAGTATACAATTATGCATTAAAATCAATTAAATCAGCTAGACTGAAAGGTGTAAAATTTACCAGAAGCCAGAATCACTTTTTCGACTGCCCGGCCGGGACTTGCGGCTTTCAGATCCCAAGGGCGATATCCTAACCACTAGGCCACCACTGTCCAAAATTTTATTTTATATTATCGTTGTTAGTTTTTTTTTTTTTTTTTTTTTACTTTGCATGACAGATGACAGGTGCTGTCCTGCCTCCTCAGAGGCTGGTAGTAGCCATCCATGCTACTAATCACAGCATTAAAAACTTTTAAGATGGACTGGGATATGGAAAACAAACGAATGTGAGGGAAAAGAATCCATTAATAAAGTAATAATAATAATACAAGAATTTTAAAAGAGGTTCAAATTCTATGTTGAGTTTTTATGTGAACTGGATTGCCATTTTTATCTCTGGGCATGAATGAATTATTTTATTGTTGTGTATTTCAGTGACTTTTTTTACAGCCGCCAACAGACAGTTAAGTCGTGGAACACACGCACAATGTCCCGGCTGACTATCAGAGCGAGAACAATTCAATAAAGAGACTTCCTGTAAAATCTCCAGCCGATGTCGTCATTGAGAGACTAACCGGTTTCCCACTTTTTTCAAAATCGTAAAATTCCAAGTCGTGTTCAAATCACAGTTCCAGGCTTCCGATGTGGCCTTGTTTCCTTGTAAAGGACGAACCCCAAGAATTTGCCTCTTTGCTGACTGAGGCCTCTTATCGCGAAATACCAGTCATTAAAATACATTCCCCACTTCAATCACTTCAACTAAAATCTCGTGTCCTTTCCAAGGGCACTCCGACGTGTGAGTCTTGTGGTGGCAGCGTCTGGCCAGAAGATGGCAGAAGAAAATTCAACCTTTTAGTACACACTGTGAGTTGTGTGAAGATTTTGAATTACCTGTAGCCATTTTTATGTTTACGAAAGTGGGTGTTTTCCCCAGAACTGCCCACCATATACATGGTATAAAAATGCAGTTGTAATATAATTAAATTGATGTAGCAATGATGTCACTTTGTGCTACTTACTCTCCTAGTCCCGCAACAATACTCGTTGTTATTCCTTTTCCAACATATTTGATTCAGCTCAACAGTTAGTTATAACACTGACCTTAACCAATGAGTAAGGACCACTGATAGACATTAAACATTGTAAAACATTAACTTATTGTAATTCAGATCATAACAAATTATACTTAACTTTACTGTTACAGCCTTGAGAAGACATTGTGTAGCATTTATTTCTTAAAATCAAGTATCTCTGAGATAATCATGATCAATCTGTCATTTTCAGAGTCCTGTTAAATATATTATAGCAATTTTGTTCAAATGCAGATAATTAAGTAAGACTTATTAAAGCATACACACCTTCTGGTGTGAAGTGAAATTCAACACAATATATATATAAGGCACACGTTAGAAGGCGTATGTACAACATATATTCATATATATGTTAACATATATTCAATAAACAAAAAACAGACATGAAAAAACTATGCATTATCTTTTTTCTTTTTTGTGACTTTGTTTCTGTCAATTATTGTTGGTCATATATGGACTATATATTTACCAGTTATTTATCAGTTAAGCTATGGATTTTGCTATTTACACTTAGTAAACTCATTGTCATTGCTTAGTCTTTTCTATATCCACTGTAATATGACAAGTCTCGATAGCCGAGCCAGAGTCTTAAATACCCTTCGCAAGTGTGGGCTAATGAGTTTTACCAACTTTCAGCACGTTTATTGCCTGGCATGTCTGGAGAACTGAATAACAGTGGCAATAATGACTAATGTTGACAGACAACAACAACAAAATCTTTCAGTCAAACTAATGTATCGGCAATTATGGGTACTAAGCCAGGAGAGGAAACTGCACGTGATTGTAACTATACCAGCATACTTCAAACGCCATTAACATAACTTTAGGGCAATGCAATAAAAAACCAAATCTATTGGCATGGAGCACACAACTCATGTGTGAAATTTTACAGGGCGCTACAATTTTGTTGACCTTATAAAGTTGAGTTATTTTTAGAATGAATTGGGGCTCTGCGATATGATGACTCTTATATGTTGCTTTGTTTCATTTGCCTTTGAAATAGTTTGAGCAGCAAAACATGCAATGATTGTGGGCCAGAAAATTGCATTTTAATCACGTGTTAAAATTTTTCATTGAGATATACTTATTGTGCAGGATGATATATAATTAAATTCTTTGCCTAGCCTTTTAATCATTCGGTCTTTGAAGTGATCAGCTCTACTTAAAATGATATACTGTAAAATCTAAAGAGCATAATTAAAACAAGTGATTGAGTTATGGTAATACAAGTCAAAAGTCTTATTTCTTACAAGATAAATAAAGGACGCTAATTCAAAGGAACATTTGCATGGACAGAAATGAACCTTTGGCAAATGTTTTGCTACAGCTGCTCCTGCCGCTCCGTGGATGTGGGCTGCTGTATTAACGTTAACATGCAAAACTGCCCCCCCAACTCTGTCCTTGTATTAAGTAATGCTCATTGAACCTTGATGCCATTTTTTGTTACGAAGGTCACTTTTTTCTGGAAAAAAAGATGATTAAGATGGTGATGACAAGGGCGGTTTCATACAACCTCAAATGAATAAAACGTTACCAAAGAACTACACTTGAAATCGGTATAAAAGACTGGAGTCAGCAGGGCTTATTAGGTAATTATTTTTCTTACATTAGGCGATAGTTTTCTTAATGCACAGTGTGTAGAAAAATTGAATTATTTCTGATTATTTGTTTGGGGAATTACATTATAACTTTGTTTAATGTGCAATTTTGTAACCCAATATTAATTGGGTTTTCTGCAATTACATTTGCTGAATTCATTACCGAAGCTCAGAAAACAATATTCTCTACTATGTACTGTATAATGTGTGACTAGAATTTACGATACCTTTTATGGCTACACTGTTATATGCAAGAACACTATGCAAGAAAGGTTTTAAGATATATTTGAAGCATTTCTGACCTGCACTTTTTCATGCTTTATTATTTTTTAGGTTATTAATACTTAATTCACAAAGAACTTGACCTAAATGGTAAATATTGAATAAAAGTATAGTACACCATAATGTGGCTTACAAGGAAAAGGAAAAAAAAAAAAGTTATTGCCAGTTGTGAACAGTCCCAGGAAGTTTTTCAAGCAACGGTATAACTCCACTAGACTACCAAATAAAGGAACATTTTGCTATAATATTTATTCTGTTATTAAATTGTTTGTTTATCTTTGTTTTAAAAATTTGGCAATAAGCAAAATATCATGTGGATGAACATGTTTATTAACTTGTACTTTTCATTTAGCAAAATTAAAGTGGATTTTAAAAAGAATCAACTTTTATAAGGTAAAACTCTAATAAACACTAATTGTTTAAACAGAAATGCATTTGCTATGCAATACAAAACAATTTATTTGAACTGAGCATCATTAGATTTTACATACTTGTTGTTGTATTTTTTATGTTATTCATCGTTTTGCAGCATCAACGCATGCTCCCTTTTTAATAAGTGATATATTTATATAAATAAATGGGTTTAGCTTTACAGATAGAACAGACATGGACTACAAAGCACTGTTGTATGTCACTCATAGGATCGTCTGCTAAATGCTGTAAAAAAAAATCTTTATCCATATTAGCTAGATTGTGAATCCAACAGAACAGTTTATGTTGTGTATACACTGCATACAAAATAAAATAAAAATAGTGCAGATGGACAGACTTTAGCAATATAAACTTTTACAGTAATAAAATATTCATATAACACTAAAAAATAAAAAAAAGACAATTTGTCATTTTCTTACTTAATGGAGGTAAAGTCAAACACTGGTATGCACTAATGAGCACTGAGATGAACACCACCTACCCTATATCGCGTACGTACCCCTCATGCTGCCAAAACATTCCATATTTCTAACTTTTCTATTGATGCATTATCACCATTTTTAGAAAGTACCCCATATCACGCTTTAATTCCTTGCTACGATATTAGAATCTCATTTAAATAATCAACTGGTCTTTTCTTTTGAAAGAGAGAACATTACCTATTTTGTCTTAAAATAAAAATGTGGTAGCAAGTCTAGTGGTTTGTGATATTTTATGCATCCTTAAAGAAATAAAATGAAAAACAATGACTATTTATAAATCTGATACATTATGTAATTCTTTGTTTTGCCTGAGTGCTATTGAGTAGAAAGCACATACATTGTTTACTATTTATCTTGCTAGCAGTACAATGCATGTTATGCATATTTTGGAAACGGCAAACCTGCTTTCACAAGTATTCATTTTTTGTTGTTCACATTAATCGGATTATTAGTTTAAGTAAAAGTTGTTAAATGAATTCAATGTGCAGATGACATTTTGGTTTATTGTTTTCATTCTTTGTAACCCTGGTTTTGAGAAAATTGCAGAGTTCAGTTTGGTCCTTAAATAACCTCATGTTTGTGTTGTGAAGCAAAGACTAAATGCATGCTTTTCTCCAAGCCTAGCATTGATACTGACTTGACATCCATTCGATGAATGATGAGTTGGGCTTTTTTATGCATATTTGGCCATTTGATTTAATGACAGAAGATACTGGAGAGTTTTGAAAAAAAAATAAGAGTCTAGTTCACTTCATTTAGAAACAGCTTTTTTGACAATACAAACAAAAGTGTTCAGACTACTATTTTATCATTGATTATGGAAATATAATATATGTAAATGGTTTCATTTCAGCTTTATAATGTTAGGCTGTTGTGCACTGTGCTTCATTTCTGGTGACAGAATTTTATTCTCATCACTGTATCAAACTGAAATATAGAGCAGTCCAAGACAATACTTTTAAAATGCTCTTAACCTTAATTGGTTGAACGTATATCGAGCTATGTTAATGCAAAAGGAATCAAATAGATGCTTGTAAATAGCTCTCTGTTGACATCACTTCATCACACCCTCCACAAGATATTCGCAAACCCTTAATGGAGAGGAAATTGTTTACATCAGCAGTATATGAGCGCCACAACACCCTGCAAAGCTGTGTGTTTGGGCACATTATCAAACTTTTGCATAAAGGTCACATTATAGTCACTGGATTTGTGTATTATACAGGTCCTTCTCAAAAACACAAAAAAAGTAAAAAAAAAGCTACAGGTGCCGCAGTCCCCAGGTTAACCAACTTTTGAACCAGAAACAGCGACAGAAGCACCTGAACTGGGCTACAGATAAGCAGCACTGGACTGTTGCTCAGTGGTCCAAAGTACTTTTTTCGGATGAAAGCAAAT
>JBBPDA010016656.1:0-16172 GCA_037974385.1 Arnoldichthys spilopterus | reverse complement strand
CAAAAGATATATATATATATATAAAATATGGGGGAAAGCAAATGAGATATTTTAACAAACTATTTCTTAAAACTAACATTATGATAAACTGTTCATAAGCGGCATTAATTCACTGGATAATCTTAATGTTCAATGTTCAGATTTTGCCTTAAGATATTGAGAGATTGCCTTAATATAGTGTGTGTGTGTGTGTGTGTGTGTGTGTGTGCAGGCCATAGATGGTGATATCACAGTGAAGAGCTATAAGGTGGAAAGCAGGATCACTTCACGTTTCGCACACACCACGGTGAAGAGCTCTGTGGTGAACTCAAGTCCTGGCGCCCAGAGCATCGGCTTCAACGTGCAGATTCCAAAACGAGCCTTCATCACCAACTTTACCATGTAAACTGCACATACACAAACACACTAGGGCTGTTAATCTACATATGAAGGTTATAATACAACTGCATAGTTTTTAGAACATGGGACTTTATTAGAACACTCCATAACAGAGTTCTGTGTTATTTTTCTTCCTGGTACAAAGTGTGTTTTCCCTTCTGCCTAAAATCAATAGAAAACGGCTGTTGTTCAACAAAAATGATCCTTCTGTGCTCAGTTTTGAAGTGTATCTGTTTTCTAGAACATTCTCCATTCAATTTCAATGCTAAGTAGACTTCCAGAGTATTCTGGAACTGTGAGAACTGTCCAGAAGTTTCTAGAACTTTCTGAAGTTTTTTAGAACTTTCTAGGGCTTTCCAGAAAAGGTTTTTAAATTTCGCATGTTTTCCCACTATAAAAAAGAAACCTTTGTGGGCTGTGGTCATAAAATCAAAGTTTGTGATGAATTGAGCCATTTTTACACAGACACTGACATGAGCAGTTGAATTATAACACTTAGAAGCCAGAAAGAACAATTAACACAATGTAATTAACTAATAATACTCTCAAAATTAAATTCTATGGCTGTTTACAAATATGAATAATAAAAAAGCCTGGTTAATTTTGTAGCTTTTTGGTTATTAATAATAATAATAATAATAATAATAATAATAATAATAATAATAATAATAATAATAATATGACTAATAATAATAGTAATAACAATAATAATAATAGTAATAATAATAATAATAATACATTAAAATAATATTCATTTGCATTTAGAATCAGAATAAAAATTATTGATCCTGGAAGAAATTGCTTTAGTTAATATATTGCCTTTAACAATCCCAAGGTCACTTAACACAAAAAGCAAAACGTAACAAATAACGAATGAATCCTCCGGTGTTATTTGTGTATCCAGTGTATGGTGTGTTCACAATGACAAATAATCACTCACTCACTTTCAAAAACATACTCACACATAAGCTTTTTTCTCTTTGTTGGTTGTCAGGAATGTGAATGGGATAACCTTCATCGGCTCGGTGAAAGAGAAAACTGTTGCTCGAAACCTGTACGCTCAGGCCAGAGCTCGCGGGAAAGCTGCTGGAATCGTCAGGTATTACGATTCCAACATCCACACACTCGAACCAAGTAAATTCAATGCAGAACCCATCCATTCATCCATACACGCATGCATCTATTTAATCATCCATCTAGCCACTAAGCCATCCATCCATCCATCCATACTTCTACTTAGTAATCCATCCATCTGTACATCTATCTATCATCCATCCATTTATTTAACCCTCCAGACACCTTTTTATCAGTGCATGCATTCATCTATTTAATCATCCATCTAGCCACTAAGCCATCCATCCATCTATCAATCCATCTATCCAGCCATCCATCCATCTGTCCATCCATCTATCCAACCATCCATCCATCCATATATACACCCACTTAGTAATCCATACATCTATTTATTCATCCATCTAGCCACTAAGCCATCCATCCATCTATCCATCCATCTATCCAGCCATCCATCCATCTGTCCATCCATCTATCCAACCATCCATGCATCCATCCATATATACACCCACTTAGTAATCCATCCATTAATACATCTATTTAATCATCCATCTAGCCACTAAGCCATCCATCCATCCTTGTATTTATTCATCCATCCATACCTCCCCCCAACCCATCTCACCCCCACCCCCACCCACCCACCCACCCATATGTTGCAGGACTAACTCTCAGGATATGGAGACGTTTAAGACAGAGGTTCATGTTCCTGCTGGCAGTAAAGTGGAGTTTGAGCTGCACTATCAGGAAATGATGCAGCGTAAACTGGGCTTATACACACACACGCTGCACATACAGCCCGGGCGCCTGGTCCCACTGCTGCAGGTCAGACACACGCACACACACAAACACACACACTATACTGATATGATATATTAATTTATGTTACGACAATACCTGAACTTATACCGAACTTGAAGATTTTTCCTCAAATTAATGCTGCTTAGTAACAGTTGATGATCTGTGAGAGTTTGCTGAAACATCTAATTTATACTTTTTTAATAACTGAGATGTTTTATTTTTATATTTGTTTGCTGCCTGACTGTACACACTGGCTTAGTAAAGTATAACTCCATGCAAAAGAAAAATACACTTATTATATATAACATCAGATCTGCAGACATGTTGACTTATTTTGTCATTGTGAACACACTCAATCACACAAAAAGTGCAATGAAATGTGACCTGATCTGCATTGAGCCCATCACACGTGCACACGTGGAGCAGTAGGCGGCTATTTTTGTGGCTTTATTAAACTTATTTTGCATAGAAACTGCAGCCGGAATCCAAAGTGAGATGATCAGTCTTTGAATTTTATTGCAACAATCCATATCTCACATACACACACACGCACACACACACAAACACACACTCAGGCACATGTATTGTGCCCTTTACTTTAATTTGTAAGCCTCTGATAAGTGTCTGTTGTCTTCTTCACATATGTGAGATAACTGTATTGTGTGTGTGTGTGTTTCCTCAGGTGGACGTTTACATCTATGAACCCAATGGCATTAGGTTTGTGGAGACGCCCAACACTCTGGGAGACCATTTCACAGACCTGATTAAAATCACACACAATAAAGAGAAAGCCCACGTGGTGTTTAAGCCCAGTCTGCAGCAACAGCGCAAATGTCCCAACTGCACAGAGAGCGCTGTTGACGGGGTCTTCACTGTCCAATATGATGTGGAGAGAGAAACCAATACTGGGGAGCTCCAGGTAAGGACAGACCAATTTATATGCACATGCACATATGCAGGGAAGCATGAATGGAGCGAGAGAGAGCGAGAGAGCAAGAGAGACAGAGAGAGAGAGAGAGAGAGAGAGAGAGAGAGAGAGAGAGAAATAAAAAGAGACAGAGTTAAGGATGCCCTTGTAAGCAACTGGTATTACATTTTTAAAAATATTTTTAAAAATATGAAAATGACTAAAATAGAGAAAAACGGCTCAAGATCTCATTGGAAAAATGTTTTGCACAAAATATGAAGGAAATCGGTATTTTACCATTTGTGTCACGTTTTGACAGCTGCAAAATTTAAACTTTTAAAATTTAAACAAAATTTGTAGCTTTTGATTGATCCCTTAAGCATTTTTCAAGTGTAAATTAGTGTAAAACACTTAAGATGTTTCAATGTTAAGATGTTTCATGTAAGAAGCCACTGCCCTGCAAATGTCATTTTTGCTGCAAAATCATTAATAAAAGAAAAAAAATTATTCTGTGTCAATGGTCATGCACTGATTCTGTTCACCCTCTCTCAGGTGTCTGATGGTCACTTTGTTCAATTCTTTGCTCCATCTGATCTTACCCCGCTCTCCAAAAACATCGTGTTCGTAATCGACGTGAGTGGCAGCATGTGGGGGCTGAAGATGAAGCAGGTAATGGAAAAAAAATCACAACATACATATAACCTTAGTGACGTTAATGGGAGGGGGGGCTGATCTTAACCTGCAGCATTATTATTGAATTATCAGTCATAAAACTTTTTATTCTATACCTACTATGAAATGTGTTGTGAGATGACACTCCTCTTTGGTGCCACTGCAGTGCAGCTTGCAGGAAAACTGCAGTTAATCGTGAAATTATTCCACTTTGAATGTTACAAATGATCTGAACTGAAGTTTATTATTGAGTTTCTTGGTTTTCTTCTTTCTTTTTTCTTTCTTTCTGTCTATTGACTTCTCTCTGGTCACCTGTTTCTCCTTTTCCACAGACAGTGGAGGCCATGCAGACCATCCTGGAAGACCTGACGATGGACGACTACTTCAGCATCATTGACTTCAATCATAACGTTCGCTGCTGGAATGAGGAGCTTGTACCAGGAACTTCTATACAGGTGGCAGAGGCCAAGAAATACATCCAGAATATCAAACCCAATGGAGGTGAGAGAGCAAGAGAGAGAGAGAAAGAGAGAGAGAAACAGAGAAAAAGCTAGAGAGAAAAAGAGAGAGAGAGAGAGGGAGAAAGAGTGAGAAAGAGAGAAAAAGAGAGAGAGCAAGAGAAAGAGACAGAGACTGTTGTAATACAGGCTGTTTACACATTCATGATGCACACGTTTCTATACAGTAAAATCAATAGACCACTCTCTCCCCGTGTGTTTTACATGTGTGCATGTTTGTATTTCAGCAAATCTTTCTGACCTTTGACCTGTAGGCACCAACATCAACGAGGCTCTCCTGAAGGCTGTGCAGATGCTGCTTAAAGCTTTAAGGGAGGGCTTGATTGACCAACGCTCCGTTTCTATGATCATCCTGGTGTCTGATGGAGACCCAACAGTGGGTGAGGACATAATTCACACACACACACACACACACACTGATGCACACTCACTGGCCAATTTATCAGAAACCTCTGCTTGCAGTCTTTTAAATGTACAGTTAGAGACTATAGCTCACCTGTTGATGCATAGTTTGTGTTCGCTACCCTCTAGCCCTTCTTAAATGGTCAAATTCTGCCAGCAGAGTCACTCTTGATTGGAATTTTGAGATGTGGACTGTTCTAAACCTTGCAGTGATACTGATAAAAAAAGAAAGGAAAAAACATTCTGACACATTTGTACCAGTGCCCCACACAGTACCATGTCAAACACCCATTGGGCAGAAAGTCATCACAATGATATATGAGATAAAGAGCAGCTGATAAAGGGTGCAGCAACAAAAGGACTACAGGTGGTAGCTTTTTTAATATTTTTAAACTATTAATCTCCACAGTATGTGCTTGTAAAAATACAAAAAAAAACATAAGTTTTATATAAATAAATTAACTAACATTAAACCATTTTAGTTTCATGACAATTAAGAGAACTGTGCAATGCAAATCAATGGAAAGCACATGGTGTGGGCATGGCCTAAATGCACTCTGTCTCTATATTGCCCACTGCTGGCCTTCCAGATGTTCATCTCCTCGCCTTTCACTCTCGATCCTCTCTGTGCTACTTCATCTACAACTTCATCTGCCTCTCACTCCGTCTCATGCAGGAGAGATAAAGCTCAGCACTATTCAGAAGAACGTGAAGCGCGTGATGCGTGAGGAGTTCTCTCTCTTCTCCCTCGGCATCGGCTTTGATGTGGACTTCGACTTCCTTGAACGCATTGCCATGGATAACAGGGGCATAGCCCAGAGGATCTATGCCAATCACGATGCTTCAGAGCAGCTGAAGGTATACAGCTGAGGCGCCTTCACCATCTGTGTGAGATTAAGCTTTTCCTCTTTTGTCCCTTGCTTACTTCACGGCTACACAATACAATATAACAGTGGAGGTCAGGGGTATAAAGATGGCGTTAGACTTAAAAAACTGTTGCCACCTTAGATGAATGTTATGTGTGTTGTAAAAATAACAACAGCTTGATGAGGTGACTGTACTGAGAAGATCCATTTTGCATGGACACATTGTCCCTTTGGGCAATGTGGGCAGTGGTGGCCTAGTGATTAGGACGCCGCCTTTGGGACCTGAAGGTCGCAGGTTCGAGTACCAGCCCAAGCACTACTGAGGTAACCTTGAGCAACGTACCATCCCACTAAACTGCTCCCCGGGCACTGTTGATAGCTGCACGTGTGATGGGTTAAATGCAGAGGTCACATTTCGTTGTGGTGCTTGAGTGTGTTCACAATGACAACCTTTCACTTCACTCTGGAATTATAAGGTCCTATCTGACATTTTTGTCAAAATTTTGTTATTCCTATTCTATGACGTTATATGTTATGCTAGACTTTTTATCTAGCCTTGTATGATATGTCCATATGGAATACAAGAACTTCGGAGCTCAATATCTCAAAGTGAAAGCGACTATTTGTCAAAGTGAGCAGTGTAGTGGGACAGTACCTTGCTCAAGGGAGCCTCAGTGATACCTGCTGGGACTTGCAATCATGTGAACAAGTCTCTAACCACTACACTAGCAGTGCCCACTCAGAATGCACATAGAACCTTACCATTCCAGGGGGAGGATGTGTACATTCACTATCACATTGCTAAAAACATTCATTTGAATGGATAGGTGTGTTCTCCATCTGTAGTGGAGGGTTCCATTATGGTTCATCCCATTCTTTCACAATGCTTCTGTGAAAACTGTCTATCTATCTCTCTATACTGTACCATCTATTTACTGACTAACACGTACTTACACTCTACTGGAAGGCACTAAAAATATTGCAATCAGTCCATCAGTCCATAACATGCATTTTAATCTAAGTCCGTTTCTGTCCCTCTCCCCATCACCTTCTCTCTTTCTCTGCAGCGGTTCTACAGCCAGGTGTCCTCTCCTCTCCTGAGGAAAATCACCATCCAGTTTCCTGAGGACTCCGTTACAGATGTCACTCAGAATCAATTCGATAAGTTCTTTAAAGGCTCTGAGCTGGTAGTGGCTGGCAAACTGAAGCCCTTTGGGTCTAATTTGCTGCAGAGCTTCACCACTGCATCCGCTGTGAGTACCATTGTCTGCATCTAGGTGTAGAGGAAAGCGCATGATAGTTAGTAGGTAGTTCCATGTTCACTTAAAATGAAAAGCCTTAATTGTGGCTTAAAATTCGATTTTCTTGGGGTATAAGGTTTTATTGGCTGCTTTAGCCATACAGCTACTGCACGAAACTAAAGAATCAAACTTCAGATACCGAGCGTGTTTTCACTGGGCTGATTTCACAAAACTGTAGATTTGACTATTTGTGTCAGCTGTAATATCTTGTAATACTGCATATATACAATATTAAGTGTTTATACACATTTACCAATGTATGATTTTAGATTTTCTGCACAGTTTATAGGTGTGAAATGATTTAAAAGACATGATTTAACGTGCATGATTAATAACACAATGTTTCATAATTTTTGTTCCTGTCTTCTAAGTGTAGTATAAGGTGCTTGTGTCTAAATCTTATGTAAAAACGGCCCAATTTCATCACAAACTTTGATTTTATGACTGTAACCCACAAAGGTTTTGTATTTATAGCCATTTTTCTTCTCTGGACAGTCCCAGAAAGTTCTAGAAAGTTATAAAAGATTCCAGAAAGTTCTAGAAAATTCTGGACAATTCTAGAAACTTCTGGACAGTTCTCAGAATATTCTGGAAGTCTACTTAGCATTTAAAGTGAATGGACAATATTCTTGAAAGCAGATACATTTTAAAATGTCATTGTTCTGAGCACAGAAGCAAAGTTTTTGTGGAACAACAGCCATTGTCTATTGATTTTAGGCAAAAGGGAAAACAGACTTTGTACCCAGGAAGAAAAATAAAGCAGAACTCTGTTACGTAGTGTGATATATATAGCAGTAATACAAATAACAGTGAGTGATTTGTCATTGTGAACACATCATTGTGTGACCACTGCATTTAACCAATCCGTGTAGGAGCAGTGGGCAGCTGACCTAGGCAGAGCTCGGGGAACAATGCTTGGGGATGGTAGTGGTCACGGGACCCTCAGTGGTACTTGTATTGGTCTGGGATTTGAACCGGCGACCTTCAGGTCACAGGGGCAGCTCCCTAACTGAAACACCACCACTGCACTAATACAGAATTCAATAGATGTGTGTGGTGAAATATACATATGTAAATACTTGAACAATGCCTTTAAAAGTCTTTTTTATCTTTTAGGCCACCATGGACCTGAAGCTTGAGACGGAGGTGGACCTTCAAGAGCTGGACACTCTACTCAGCCAACAGCAGCATTCCTTCTCCGGCTTCGCTCGCCAGATGTGGGCTTACATAACTGTCAATCAGCTGCTGGCTGAGCGGTAAGGCAATAAACAGTATTTGGACAGTTCAGTATCATTATTGCCAGAGACACTGCAGTAGGATCTGGGAAAGAGGTACAGTGCTTCAGTATCAGCCTGTCAAAAGTTTGAGGACACCTTGCATTCATCCTCACCGTTACGTTTCACTAAGGACGGTCTGTTTAGTAGCAGACAAAGTTTAGTTAGCATAAAGCAACTATGTGCTAACCCTTTGGGTAAATTTGGCTTTGACATTCAGCTTCTATGTGACTTTAGGAGCAGCTTTTGCTCTTCAGTGATTTGACGTTTTCTTTTCCAGACTGTTTTTAAAAGCATGTTGAAAAGCTTTTGACCCAAAGGTGGTTTAAACATCTGGAACGGCAAGTTTATCTATATAGCATATTATCTTACACAGAGGTCATTTCATGTGCTTTACAGAGATAAAATGAGCAAAAAACTAAGCAATAAAATTAGGAATAAAATCTGATTACAGCAAATAAAAGTAAGATTAAAAAAAGTTAAGACAGTAAAAATAAAAAAAATCCAAACCCTTCTTCCATTGGATCATTAAACATTACAGTTAAACATGAATTCATAATGTCATTCTTAATCCCAATTCTGCCTACTGCCTTTACTCTGTCTTGTGTAGCTCTCTGGCTCCCTCTGCAGCAAAGAAGCGCAAAATAACACAGCGTATCCTGGGCTTGGCCGTGGAGCATCAGTTTGTCACTCCGCTGACCGCTCTGCTCGTAGAGAGCGAGGATGGTCCTGAGAGGCTTCTAGCAGACTCACCCAAAGACCCCAAGCAGGGCTGCTGCCCTGGAATAGGTACTGCCAGAACCACATAGCATTCATTATTCATTATTCTTAACACGGTTGCCGTTACAATACAATATATATATATATATATATATATATAGGATGGCAAAAGACAACACTTGGTGAATAGATTATGATTTATTCTTGGTTTCTTAGTAATAGGCCTGTATTTTTACGACGATTACCATAAATATTTCGTTTACATGCATTATGGCAGAATTTGCCACTGAAAAATGTACCATTAACTTGGCAGATTCATTTGTTTGTCTGTCTCCTATATTCACATGGTTTTCGATTATAGTGTTATATATGTCTTTCTCTGTAGGTCTGCCTGCTAAAGTTGATGTTGTCTACGCTACACCTCCAATTCGTCCCTCTTGGGCTCCAGCTACTACCAACCCACCTCAGAGCCAGATCAAAGGGCCAACTATCACTTTTGGTAAGAGCATTTCAAATTGGCACCATGACTAGATGTAGATCATAATAATATCTAAGGCAATCACAGATGCATCAGCAACGATTAGCTTACAGTTGGAATGATGAGGCTATCCTCGTGTCATTACCAGGTTTTTACTGACTGAGAATTCTCTGCAAGGTTTAACAATAAGAACCTCCACTGAAAGGGAGGAAACCTGCACCAGCTAGGTCTAGGTCTTACTAATTCGTACAACAATAAGTACATGCCATGGAAATTGTATATATTTGTATGTGTATATATGTGTTACGCTTTTAAAATTACTGAGAAAATTTTTTTATTTATTTATATATAATAATGAATAATTTATAATGAATTTGTATTTCTTTAATAAACTGGTCCATTTAATCACTGTAGACACTCATTGAACACAGGTGATTTTGTGAAGCCTTCTTATCTTTGTCCATTCTAGTGGAGAATGACCCTCACTTCATTGTGCACCTGCCTCAGAACAACATGGACGTATGTTTTAACATTGACTCCAAGCCAGGACACATCCTAAACTTGGTGTCGGACCCTGGAACAGGTACCAGTGAGACGCTTCCCATTCAGATTTACAAGCAACAGCCTTTGTAACCGCTTTTATACCTGAACAACAGCAGCTTTAAATGAACAGACTCCTTTTCTTTCACATATGCACAGGGGTTACAATCAACGGCCAGTTGGTGGGCGGCAAGAAGATGAAAAATAATAAGTTAAACACATACTTCAACGTCATCTCCATATACTCTGAAGCAGCAGGGGTGAAGGTGGTCGTGTCAACTGGAAGGATTGATCTGATGGAGGGCAAAAACAATCACTCCTTCTCCTGGGCAGCGACAGCTTCTCTCGTCCTAAACAGGTTCTATAGGGCTTATGATGTTAGACATGAGAAATGAAATGCATGTTGGGACTTTAACCCTTTAAACACGCTGGGTCTTTATGTAAAGGTCATTATTCAATTCCTCGCTCTCATTACTGTAGAATATGCACATTAATTGCGAAGTAACTACTGACAAATTCCAAGTGTTTACTGAATAATTCATAATAGAAGACCTTGCAATGTGATTGGCTGAAAGGCATCCTTTGAATGCCTTGTCTCTTTTAACATCACTAAACTGAGTAATAAGCCTGCAATTAAACTGTGACACCGAAACAACAAAAAACACTTTTATCTTCTTTTTAAAAATGTATTAATTTACTGCATATGTTCCTCAGAGTGAAAGTGTCCATAGAGAAGGAGCGTAAAGTGACCGTGATGATTGACGACAGAATCTCAGTGATGGTGATGCTGCATCGTGTGTGGAAGAAGCATCCGTTTAACGTGGACTTCCTGGGCTTCTACACACCCAGTGATAACCAGTACTCATCTCAGGTTCATGGCCTTGTTGGTGCGTCCAAATCTGTGTATTTATATATTTTTTTTCTTATTTCTTTACAAGCATATACATACAAACTCCCAGAATCACTCTGTGTACCTTATAAAATCAATGAGATGGCACTGTGAATGAGATTGCATTTTAGTGTTTATCATATTGTGATGTCTCATGTTTTGCCGTCAAACAGGGCAGTTTGAGAACGAGCCTATGGTGAAGGTGTTTAATGTGCATGAAGGAACAGACCCAGAGAAGAAACAGGCCACCATGGAAGTGAAGGGGTCTAAGCTCACAGTCACCAGGTAACCCACACAGCCCATACCAGCAATTCCCAACCTAACATAAAGGTGCCGAAAAGCATTTTTGAAGCGATCTCGTACAACTGGGACGGGGAACCTTATCTACTCTAACATAGGAATGATGGTATTGTCAGATTTAATTTAAGAAGCAAAAACTGTGCTGGTCCCTGGTCCTCAGTTCTTTAGTTCCCTACCGCTGCCACAGAAGAACCAATTTTGGTTGCCTCAAAAATCTCCATTAAAAGGTTCCTTAGCCAAAAATGGCATATTGGATTTAAAAAAAATTCTGCGATCTTTAATTTTTATTACTGCACAAGTGTGGCCACATTATCCATAAGAAGTCAGTTCATATGAAATATGATAATTAATATAATTAGTTTGCCAGAAATTTCCTCAAAATATAGTTGGTCAGCTATGTTTTCTGTACAACAGCAGATGTGAAATGTGCATTTCAAATGCACAGTGTGTTATTAAGACTGGTAAACACACCATGATGCTCTTATTAGGCAATGCCTTGCTTTGTTACAGGAAAAAGAGATCAACGTAGTGAGGGGACAGTGTTAGTCATAGTACGAGAACACACTGAAACGCATTGAATTTTTTTGAGTAATTGATTTTCCCTTTGGGGGAGTGTTAAATATCATTTACAATACTCTTACACAACATCAGGAAAAACCATCCATTCCTCACCACCAACACTACTCAGATTCTCATCCAGTCACTTGTCATTTCAAGACTGGACTACTGCAACTCTCTCCTGGCTGGTTTTCCTCTAAAAGCCACAGGATCTCCAGTTAATTGAGAATGCAGCAGCATGTCTGCTCTTCAATACACTTAAATTCTCACACATCACCCCACTGCTGTGAACTCTTTACTGGCTTCCTGTGTTGCCCTCATCAGATTTAAAAAAAACACTGCTTCTTGCTTAGTCACAAATGGTCCAGACACTGTTTACCGATCTGCCATGATCAAACCTCAGGTCACAGCTCTCCCACTTAGAGCATCATCTTCAGCCCAACTGGACACTCCCCTTCTCAAAAATCAAGGACAGACATCAAGGCTCTTCTCAGTTTTGGCTCCTAAGTGATGGATTGAACGTCCCCTAGAAATTAGAATTGAGGAACCTCACGGTTTTCAAACGGCAACTGAAGACCCTCTTTAGAGAATTTAGGACAAGAACTACATGTCCCAACAAAACAAACACACTTCCTACTAACTGTACAGAATGAACACAGAATGAATCTAATCCAATCTGGCAACATCTGTAGCCTAAAAAGGATGTGATGCTCACATTGCACCATTCTAAATGTGTATTACTTCCTGTGCAGTTGTATAGTGATGGCTTGAACTAGCTTGCTTCTTTTACATCTTGGGTGCTCCAGGTAACTTTACAGCTTAATAGTGTTTATAGAAAAATTACAATGTGTAGGATTTCAGAAAATGTGGTATCAGGTCATCTCTAGTCATACAGTGATAGAAACCACATAAGCAAGTTTATTTGACTTTACTAAGCTGCACTGTTTATGGAGAGGGCATGATTCGGGTATGCTGTTCACACAATGCTGATCAGTAATAACACTGCGCTGTGATGTCCTATGGCCTTCCAGGACTAGAGTGTGAGACCCTACACTTGCAGTACAGAAAAAAAATAGTTATTAAATTCATTTCATACAATTTATTTACACATATCTGCTATATTTACAGTTACAGAACAAAATGAGTCTGTTGACATTTAAAGAATTCTCAAACACTGCAACATTGTCTATATAACCCATGAGATGTTTGCCTAAGAGAACTGTTCTGTGTGTGTGTGTGTGTGTGTGTGTGTGTGTTACACAGGGGCTGGCAGAAGGATTACCGTCGCGATATTAAGCATGGTTCAGACATTTACTGCTGGTTCGTCCATAATAGTGGGAAAGGCTTCATAGACGGCCATTACAGCAACTACATCGTCCCTGATCTTGACAGCTTCCTCCCCCCACTCTGAGTGTGTGTGTGTGAATGAGTGAGTGTGTCTGTTTGAGTGTGTGTTTGCTGGAACAAAAGCAGAGTAAGCGGGTTGACAGGATTCAGGTAGTTCAAGTTCTTGTGCATGAAAATAATGAAACGTGACGCTACACAAGAGGACCGAATTGGACGAAGTGTATGGAAACATGACTGGATGCCAACCAGAGCGGATGGGGCTTCAAAGGCAAAATACCAAAAGAATGTAATCGATGTAATTCAATGGGCGTACACTGGTCATATCGCACACACGTCCTTCTTTCTTCAAATCTCATCGTAAATGCACTCAGATACTTCGTTTGCCTACGTCAAAATCTAATTAAACTGAAGTGTGAACTGTAGAAATTGTTGATGAAATGACCAAATAAAAGGAATTTTAAAAGGAGGGTCCTGAAGTATGCTCTGACACAGTAGAGGCTTCCCAGGGTGAATGAGACCAGCTGTACAGTAATCCAAAAAAAAAAAAAAAAAAAAAATTCATGCTTGCTTGGAGAAATCTTCATACAGAATCCCTTCCACTCTCTTCCCTTTCACATGACCCTGTAGCAAACAAAAGGTACACGTCTATGTAAAAACTTATGTCCATCTCAAACTTTGTTTTTATGTGATTTCAGTGGCAAAACAGGCAGATAATCCTCTTTTCTGGACCGTCCCAGAACGTTCTAGACATTTCTGAAAGATTCCAAAAGGTTCTAGAAACTTCTGGACAATTCTCACAGTTCCAGAATATTCTGGAAGTCTACTTCCTGTTTAAAGTGAATGGAGAATGTTCTTGAAAGACACATTTCAAAATGTGACCGCCCTGATGACAGAAGCAAAGTTCTTGTGGAACAGCAGCCATTTACTATTGATTTTAGGCAAAAGGGAAAAATAAAATCCCTGTTACATAGTGTAATAATTCAGATAGTTGGATCGCTGAAGGCATCTTAAAATCCCTTATGCAAAATTTTTTGTATTATGGCAACACCACCAATTTATGATAAAAAAAAATGTGCTGCAATTATCCACGATGGTGTAAAGTATTGCCATCTTAATAGAATGGTGTTATAAATGTGCCTGCAACAAAAACACTGGGCCTTATTCACCAATATCGCACCAGACTGTTTAAGTAGAAAAAAAGTCTATCAGATTCATAACCAATGATTATGCACAAAAACATCAGCACTCAAATCAAAAAGTATGCAAATGACTTAGGACCAAATCCCAAATTAAAAACACCAGCAAATATCAGAATCTTCATGAAAATTGTAAGCGGATTTTAAGACAATATTTGGTGAATGAGGCTCATTGGTATTTAACCTTCTAAGTGTGGCTTTCAGTAAAAGACATCATCATGCCTGGTTAAGCTTACCGAGTCTAGTGTAAGAGTGGCGGAAAAGTTCTTCTCATCAATGCCATCCAAAATGGCCTCAGTGGCCCGATACTGTCCATTTACAATCACCACTCGCTTACCTGAGAGAGTGACACAGGGACAGGGAAAAGAAAAAAAAAAGAAAGATTTTATGGATTATATTTTAAAAATGAAGGATTACATTAAGGGGTTTTGTACTGAAACACATACACACATAGTGAATTATTGTCAGGATCCCATTACAATACCAATACTGATACCCTACCTCTGATACCCTACTTCTGCTTGAAGTTCTTACCGCTGGAACCCACTCACTCCTACAGAGGAGAGTCCATATGAACAGCCCTATACTTCACCGAACTGACTCAAAGTCATTGCGGCACCTGTACACTAGGAACTGCTGCTGCCTCTTTAAAACACAGGCTGTTAACGGTTTGTTATTGCTGTTCCCCTTCGGAGTCCTGGGTCCACCCAAGGTTCCTTCCTACAGCTTAGGAAGTTTTTCTAGTCTCTTTCCCCTTTGACTCTCACATTAGGGGCTCAGACCCAGATACTGTAAATCTGCTTTGTGACAATTGTAAAAAGTGCTATGTAGACACAATTGGTGATAATGACAATGTAAACAGTTCCTCTATTCACAGTTAAAGAATTTTATGCACTGAATTGTTTCCTAAAGAATCCTAAATCACTGAGATCATTTATGCTGTTATTATTTCATTGCGAGAGATGCCTGCGGAACCATTCTGATGTGTTACCAGGTGCTGGGATGACGGTCTCCAGGTGGGTTTGGTCCAGTTTTAGTTTGTCCCCTGAGTCAACCATCTTTACCACAGCTGTGTATTTATCCTGCACCTCCTGTAGACACACACAAAAATCACATCAACATTTAGCATGGAATTAGCTCGACTTCGCTCACAGTGGTGACTCGGGATGCGTCTCATTACCATTGTGGTCTTAAATGGGAAGCGGTTACACAAAGGCGAAGACATTGTAGGCATTTACATCCCTTTAACCTAACAACAGTTTGAGTAAGGCTCTTTTATGCTCCAGCATGACTGCGCCGTTACTTTTGGTCATATTGTGTTGGCCTGAGTTCTCAGTAACCAGAAAACTATAAAAATGACTTTCATGGTACAAAAACGTCAGGGTCTTCAGGGTGAATCCTGAAAAACACCCAAAGAGAAAATGACCATTTAACTACAAAAATACAGCAAATAGCCATAACATTAACACCACCCACCTAATACTGAGTAGGTCCTTCATGCTGCTGAAATAGCTCGGACAGTGGTGTTCTGACCCCTTTCGATTAGTCAGCATTCGCTTTTTCAACAACAGTAGTTCTTCTGTGAACAGACGGGCTAGCCGTCACTCCCCACATGCATCAGTGAGCGTCGGGTGCCCATGTTATGCTTTTGGTAGGTACTGGCTACTGCACACCTGACAACACTACACAAGACCTGCTGTTCTGTAGAACAGTCTCAGTCGTCTAGAATATCACAATAAGGCCCTTGTCAAAGTGGCTCAGATCATCACACCACTCCTTCCAGCACATCGACTTCAAGAATTGACTGTTCACTTGCTGCCATCCATCCAGCTTCTTCCGTTTCCGGGTCACCGGGAAGCTGGAGCCAACCCCAGCTGACCCCTAAGGCGGGGTACACCCAGGACAGGAGGCCAACCCATCGCAGGGCAACACACAGACAGACAACCATTCATACACA
>JBBPDA010016610.1:0-16173 GCA_037974385.1 Arnoldichthys spilopterus | reverse complement strand
TGATTTCATTCTGAAGAGGCCCATATGGGCAATGCTCTGTGGATTTATGAACTGCAGTAATAAATGCCTTAACTGGCTTTTAAATTTGTTTGCTAAATATTTGCCCTTTCATAAATCATGCTGTGTTTGCATATGAAAGGCTTCCAACATGGATATGTTTTCCTGTCTACCCATCCCTTGGGTAATGTGCTTAGTATATTGTCACCTTTGTCTCTCATTGTGTATATCAGCAAGTTTACCTTATTGACTTCTGTCACGAATGTGGGGTGTTGGAAGCAAGTGCAGTAGTGAGCAATATTTAAAGGGTTTTATTAAAACAAAAAAACGAGACCAGGAACACATGGAAAAACCAAAACAACATTGACAGAAGCACATGACTAAGGAAAACATAACAGAACCCAAAGGGACGAGACGGAACCTCACAACTTCTCTTGTCTCACTGAGCTCTGCATCAATGTAAACATCTTTAAAATCTAAAGATTAATTGGGCCAATTGTTGAAGTCAAAATTGTCGGTCTTACTGAAAATTATGAATCTATCGGTTTAGCTTAAATGCGTCTACATTTTTTTTTTCAGTCTCAGTAGCTGCCAGTAGCTAGTTAAACACCTTCACCTCAAGGAAGAGAAAAACTCCATTCAGCTTGCAGGTATAGCTCCTTCTGTGTTGTTGAAATTGACTGGGATTTAAAAAGAAGTGGGGTTCACAGCCGGTTCTCATCAACTCAAATTTTTACTCAACACCATGCACACACGAACAATACATATAAAAAATATTCTTCCAGTGCACCGGACAGCCTTTGTTTTCTCTTTTGCTTTCACTGATGTTTTCAGCAGCATAGTGAGTGCATGCTGGTCCTCCATTACATCAGTGATGTGTACCCCCTTCGGACACTATCCTCATGCATTTTTGTTTTCCCTACTTTAATATGCCTGTCCTAACACAGGATAATTTGTTAATGAGTTAAATCAGGTGTGCTAGATGAGGGAAGGCACAAAAAAGTGCCACATTCTTGTTCCTCAGTATTTACTTTAGAGACCACTGCGTTACAGGCATCACATAGGCAAAAATATTTTTGATTAAAAGACAATGCTTTATATTCCAAATATCTGTTGCTTGTGAAATGCTGTTCTGCCTTTTCAAATGTTTAGCTGTGCATCTAGACTGGAAGGTTTGGGAAATTACTCTGCCTGCACTACAGGGTCAGAGTTCTAAACCATAGCATTTACAGCATTTAGCAGATTTACATTTACAGCATTTGGCGGCCACTCTTATCCAGAGCAACATACACAGGTGTTTTGTCCTCTAAAAAAGGAAACTTGCCCCTTACACTAGTAAACCTAGATTTAGGATAAGAACTGCTAGTCAACCAAGACTCTTCTAGGCCTAAAGTTAATCAAGTGTTAAATTTTTTGAAAAAATTATATTGTTAGTTCTATGTGCTTTATAGCTCATTTCTGGTGTTCTGAAGAATTATCACCATCACATCTAACCTTAATGCTAACAATTCTGTGCACATGCACAGAACCAGTAACATGTACATATCACTAGTTAGCACAGTTCATCAGAACACTGGTTTAAATTTTGTTAATTTCCCAGGAAATGGGCCAGTTTGAGAGACATCTGCATTAAAAAACTCCTGACCAGTGGAGTCCTTACACAGGATCAACTGAATAAAGCTGAAAGGTGTGTGTATGTAATGTTACAAATATCAAATTGATTGCATATTGTTTTGCTTTTATTTTTCTACTGAGAAATCTTTGTTTTAGGAACGTAATTTGGTAGTATTGTTTAATCTTTGTAATAGTTCTTACACATAACTATGAGTCTTGCCCAAGGATTTGTGGGTCTTTTACAAGAGTTGACATGATGTAATGAGTTTAATATAAATGGCAATAGTATTGAATAATGTCAAATAAAATCTGAGTAAAATTACCATTCTGTTCTTTAGATTGTAGTTTGTTTCTGATACTTTTATTACACTTCTGCCCTTCACCATGGAGATTGGGCTTTTGTTCCCCAACCAGGCAAAAAAGTGTCACTGGGCAAAACTCTAAATGCTCATCTACCTCTGTAACATGACTAGCATAATGTCATCCTCTTTGAGACAGTAAGCCAGATGCAGTAAACGTAATGTAGATGTAAATTTCATTTTATTGTTATGTCGTAAAATTTAATTGGCTGCCTATTAATGGATGAATGAACAAATCTGTTGGTTAAATAATTTTACCATAGTAAGGATGACTGCAAAAGCAGATGTTGAGAAAACTCAAAAATCTTAATTCATAATGTTGCCTAAATAGGCTTTTCACCTTTATTTCAATGTTCAAAGCAATTTTATTTTTTCAGTTTATTCAATATTAATGTAATAATTTCTTTTTTTACAGTATATTTCAGAAAACTATATTAGGTTTTCATGAGAAATACATGGAACTGACAGTAGGAATGGATCAAAAAAGAGCTGAGGAACTTTTAACGTAAGATGTGTATCAGAAATGGTTGGACACACGCTACAACATAAATTACATTCGGGTTTTAGCCAATATGATTTTGTTTACTTGACCTATAGTAAGTTTAACAGACTTTTGTAATACCTGAGCATAATTAATGTGGTTAAAGACATGCTAGTGGGTACAGTTTCCAGTTTGCATTGTGTTCCATGTAATTAAATGCTATTGGATAAGAAGCCTTAAGATAATATAACCTTGGGAATGTTGAAGGTCTTGACAAAATGCAAAATGTACATGAAAAAAACACATTAATAATGTTTCAATGTGTTTGTTTCAGGGGTCTGGTCAAAGTACTGATGGTTGGACTTAACTACATATATGCACCACTGACTCAGGCCTGGAACTTTGTAGCAAACTGATCTGTTGAACACAATGAGGCAGTTTTGGTAAAACAATAATCTGTAGTTTTTGCTCACACTTTAATGAATAAAAGACAAATTACTGAAACAAAGCCTTGTTTTGTATTATTTCAAAAATGTTTCTACAAAGGTAAACTAAACTATTTTAGGATGAGTACTTTCAGAATAAAATAAAAATAAGTGCTATGTAATAATAGATGTTAGAGTTTAGATATACAGTACAATAGTTTTAGTTTGAGTTTTAAATAGGCTTGTATATGGAGATGAAATAGTATGAAATATTAATATCATGATTATAGTGACCATAAATATGACCATTATTTGCATTATTTAAGAGTAATCATGTGCAAAGGGTGTACTGAGTCTTCAGACACACAAGGGCTTAGTGCTGGGACAGATTTGTTTTGGTAATGTTGATCTAATATTCTATCAAATGGGTCCAGTTGCTTAAATGACCTTGTAAGGAAAACATTAGTAGTTAAGCCAAGTCTGCATATGCCTGTTGTTTTTTAAAAGTGTTGGTACAGCATAGGCTAATCTGTTGAATTTTTATTTTAATTAATGTAAGTATACTGTTCTAAATAGTGTATAAACAGGACACAATCATTAGGTATTTATTCAGTTATGTAATATGTATGTAGTATGTGTTTTGGGATGCAGCTTTGGGCTTGCTAGCATATTGTGAGGTGTTTATTTACAGCTTTATGCAAAAGTTGAAGTTGGAGGAGAAGCTGATCTCCTTGTGTTGTTTGAGACATTGTTGTCTGAATATAAGGAAAATTAAAAGAAGAATGCCTTGAAGTCTGAGTCTATTTTTGTTCCTATTATTTTGAACCATGAGATGCTATAGCATCAGCTGGCTTACCTGGTTTTCTAATGATCATTGAGTCCACAACTGTTGTGTCCACTTTGGCTTAAAGGCTTAAAAATATCCAAATATTGTATTGATAACAAAAGTGCATATGTGAATTCCTGACATGCACAACATAACTTAATTTAGTAAGTTTAATTGAAACTTTTTTAGTTAAGTACCATGCCAGCCTGCTACTTTACGACACCAGAAGTACACGACCATGCTCCATTGTGAAATTTGTAAGTATATGTGTGCCAGTGACAACTGTACACTGTAGTCCATGTGTGTGATTTGGAATGTTAGACAATGAATATTCTAATGTTCAAACTCTTGACGTTTCAAATAAAACTGATCCATGGTCCATAATTAATTAATCACACATACATATGGCAGGCATTATGGATACACAAAGGACATACCTGGTAGCATACAAAAATGTACTGTCAACAGATAAATGCAGAAAAGCATTAGAACACTACACCCCAAGCAACAAAAAAAATTCTGGTTACCCTCTAACTGGTTATTCTATATCTGACCCTTGATGGAAATGACATGGAGGGAGAAGCAGACTTAAGTCTACACAGTACCTTTAAACACTCACAGGGATGTGCGGGCAAAAAAGCATTACAGTTTAGGGTGTAACTGAAGACAGCCTTGTCTCATGTGGGCAAAAAACAGTGTCGCAGGGAAGCCTTCTTGGTATAACTGCCTGTATGCTCTGAATATACTCAGTGAACACAGGAGTAGCATTTTAGGCTTCGTGAATGCAGCCCTAGGTGTGACTCCCCTGTTAGGTACACCCCTAATTAGACCTAGCCTATCTAAAACACCTGCTGCTAAGGCTCATCTTAGTCTTGTTCTTCTTTTCTTTGTCTTAGTTTGGTGACTGAGAATGCTTGGTCCGGAATGGAAAACTCAAACTTCAACATTGTAATGCAGCCTGAATTTCTTTTTTAATTTGCAATTTGCCACAACTCCAGTACACACATACAACCAAAGTATTCCTGAAGACCACTATAGTTAGCCTTCTGTAGTTAAATAAGCACCATGTGGCTCTTGAATTTTCAGATGGTCTATAAAAAAATGGGTAAAAAAGTTCATATGAGTTCATATCAAACTGTCAGGAGGGTGCCCTAGCCCCGCCCCCACAGCTGAGCCGAAGCTCGGGCTCAGCTCTGGGCAATTATCAAAGGGTTTAAAGGGCTTTCGTGGGCGTCCCTTCTTGTCGGTCTTTGTTTGTGCTTATATACACTGTGATGGTTATACGTTGAATGTATGTCTCTTAACGTTCATGTTTAAATAAACCCCCTTTATTTACGTCCGTCCTGCCTGCGTTTGCTGCCAGTACACCCTAGATCATTACACAAATAGCCAAATCCATCAGATA
Organism: Arnoldichthys spilopterus; assembly: GCA_037974385.1. Classification (NCBI taxonomy): domain Eukaryota; kingdom Metazoa; phylum Chordata; class Actinopteri; order Characiformes; family Lepidarchidae; genus Arnoldichthys; species Arnoldichthys spilopterus. The sequence continues at coordinate 11,066 of JBBPDA010016610.1, read as the reverse complement.
CAACTCTAAATTAAGCTGATCAGACATGATGAACACAATTGATATTTCTGTTTTACAGATTGGCAGGTAATAGATTATAATAAAATAATAGGGTTGTATAGAAGGAGTTTAGAAGTTAACTGGTAGCAAGGTTGTGGAAAATGTGACACACTTGGTTTGTAAGTTTAAAAAAAACACTGTAAAGACTAAAGCCATTGTCTGGTTTTTTTTGGACTGAATAATGTAAGGGTTAGTGCCTGGACGGGCCGGAAAGTGGCGGTTGAGAGTCCTGCCTTCGCGTCTGCTCCGTGTTGAGCCAGCTGGGGGCACGTCGCCATGGTTACGGCAAGCATGCTTATTTGTTTCACCTGGGCCTAAGTCCTTAAAGGTATGGTTGTCTGACCAGGCAGCGCAGAATCCTTGACCCTGTTGGCAGGTGTGGCTGCTTGGTTTAGCCACACCGGACTCACGCTGGTAATTTTCCTGTTTGCCCCAGCAGAGAGGCTGTGAACATCCAAACATCCCAGTTTACCAGAATACTCTATGCCTGAGAACGGGCTGTGCGGAAACATATAACTGAGAATGGGGGTGATGTGATCATATCTTCTGGTTCTATTAAGAACTCTTGCTGCTGCATTCTGAACTAACTGAAGCTTGTTTATGCACCTATTAGAACATCCAGACAGTAAAGCATTACAATAATCTAACCGAGAAGTAATAAAGGCATGAACTAATTTTTCTGCATCATCTGCATTATATTTCTTATCTTAGCAATATTTCTGAGATGAAAGACGGCAATCCTAGCAATATTATTTACATGAGCTTCAAATGAAAGATTGGGATCAATGATCACACCAACATCTTTCACTGCAGCGCAAGATGAAACATAATGGCCCTCCAGAGTTACTGTGTGATTGGACAGCTTACTCCGAGCTGCAGGTGACCCTTTTGAGTACTTCTGTTTTATCAGAGTTGAGGAGTAGGAAGTTTAGAAGCATCCACTGTTTAATGTCATTTACAAATTCCTCAATTACATTAAGTTAGTGTTTTTCACCAGGCTGTGCGGAAACATATAACTGTGTCGTCAGCGGAACAATGGAAATTTACTCTGTTTTCAGATATTACCCAAAGGTAGCATATACAAGGAAAAAAGCAGGAGGCCTAAAATTGAGCCTTGTGGTACACCAAAATTTACCTTGGTGTGTGTAGAGAAGTGACTGTTTATATCTTCAAACTGATATCAATTAGTCAGATAAGACCTAAACCATAAAAGGGCCGTTCCCTTAATTCCAACAACATTTTCTAGTGTATCAAGGATGATGGTGTGATCAATGGTATCAAAGGCTGCACTGAGATCGAGTAGAACAAGTAAGGAGACTTAGCTGCGCAAGAGATAGCGCTGATCAAATGCAAGTAAAAGGTCATTTAACACGTTTACCAGTGCTGTCTCAGTACTATGATGAGGCCTAAAACCTGACTGGAACATTTTATGAATATTGTTCCTATGTATAAATTAGCTTTACTGCTGTGCTACAGCCTTTTCTAGTATTTTTTAAATAAAAGGGAGGTTTGATATTGGCCTGTAATTAGAAAGCTGGCAGGGGTCGAGGTCTGTTTTTTTTTTAGCAAGGGTTTAACAACTGCTAGCTTAAAGGTTTCAGGTACATAGCCGATACTGATGGAGGAATTTCTTATTCTCATAAGAGGTTCCTATTGGTTACTATTGGTAGTATTTGTTTTAAAAAGTGCGTAAGTAGGGGGTCTGGGATGCAAGTTGATGAATTTGAGGAAGAAATTAGTGAGATTAGTTATTTTTCTTGAAGGGGAGAAAAACAATGTAATCGTTGATCTGATATAAATGAATTTTCTGAAGAGTTTAGTATCAAACTGTCTGGATTTGAACTGTCTGGACTGAATTTTGTGTCTAATATTTTGGATTTTATCATTAAAAAAGATCATGAAGTCATTGCTGCTATATATTAATGATATGTCTGTTCCTGTACTGTCCTTATTTCAGGTTAATGTCGTCATTTAGAATTTAAAAACTAGATATTGGTAGTTTAATATCAACACATTCCTCTATTTCAAGCCATGCATGCACATTTTCAAAATAACAAACAATTTTTTGCCGTGGAAGGCTTATTATTAAATGAAGTTTAAACATGTTTTCAAAATGTGAAGGTGAACAATGCTTATTGTGCATCTTTATGCCCATAATAAGCATTGTGCACCTTCACATTTTTAAAATGCCCCCCCTTTGCTCATGTAAATAGTGGACTACTGTTGTGTGGTATGTGGTGTTTTGGGTGTATATATTTCTCAATGTAAAGAAAGAACAAAAGACATTTACAGTGTTGATTGTGTTTGTTATTGCAACATATACATTTAAAGCCAGAGATCAACTTGAATCCAGTAACAGCTCCCCTTTTGCCAGTGCTAAAGGGGCCGGTTGTTACAAAGTTCTCTAAGGCACTAGAAAGGCTTAGGTGTCCTTTGTCCGTTGAATGATTTAACTTTGCACGTGAGCAGGTCGTTTTCCTTGTCAAAAACCAATCTGGTTTGCTAGGTATCTTATATTAGCCATCCATCACACCTAATGCACCCCTATCTTTTAAATGTTCTCCACTTGTAAATTATTTTCTTAAAAGTGTAATGGCAAATTTATTTCATATTCTTTTTAGATCTTTTTACAGTCTTCTTTCTGAGGACCTCAGAGAGCTCTGTGGTGATACCACTCACTTCAACAATCAAGCTTGAACCATCAACTTAAATTTTATTTAAGTTTAAAAGTTTGAAAAGCAAACAGCTTTCCAAGTTGAATGCATTTTGTAAATAGCAACAAATGCAGAATCAAAAAATAGCTGTGAGGGAAAAAATTTATAGAAAATTCAATTTAGGCTTATTTGAAATATTCCACAATAAGCAGGTAAGCTGGAAACAGGTGAGGGGAACTACAACAAATAGTATCCTCAGTTCCTAAATGGTAAACGGTGTAATTAAAAGGAAAGCCTATGTCAAGTCAAGTTTATTTCTATAGTGCTTTTTACAACTGACGTTTACAGAAACTGGGTCCAAACCCCCAAAGAGAAAGCCAAAGGCAACAGAGGCAAGGAATAACTCCCTAGCTGTAGGAAGAAATCTTGGGAGGAACCATCCTCCTCTGGTCGACACCAGATAGCAATAACAAACAAGAGAAAAGAAAAGGAGAAAAAGAATAAATAAAAAAATATATAATAGTTCTCGTGTAAATAGACAGCAGCCGTTCCATGTGTACAGGTGCTGTGATGACTGAGTGAGAGAGAGAGATAGTGATGCTGAAATGTTATGAGTGATTAAAAATTATCCCAGTTTACCAGAATACTCTATGCATGAGAACTCTCCAGTTCTACCCCTTATCTAGGAGATATAGATAAGATAACAGAAGGTTTGACTAAACAAATATGTTTTCAGTCTGGACTTAAATATTGAGATTGTAAAGGTTATGTAACAGTGGTGTAAACATCTTTTTTTGAGTGTGTTGCAGGCATCAAACTAAAATTTGTTTATATTTACAAGCTACATTTCAGCTGATCAGTGAAAACATTTAAAATCTTTTTCTTGAGGGTTTATCCCTTAAAAAAGTGTAATGATGTAATTGCTGGATGCAGGTTAGAGCTTTTATTTACTCTAATGTGTTTAATGATTGTTAACAGCTTAGTGTTCTCAGTGATTCAGCATGGCATGTCAGTTTTTTTAACTGGTCAAGGTCATTTAAAAAAATAAGCATATCTCATGGAAATAGGATTTCAAAAGACTGCCATTTGTATACGAGTTGTATACCAGTCATCCTAGCAAATTCAACTCAAGAGCTGACTGTTTGATGTGAAAAGAAGTCAAAAATTTCATAATAGGAAATTCAGATAACTCTTGCAACTGTTGGGGTGAAAGTGTATGTCTACAAACTGAACAAATTTGACCTGCATGGGAGGTCATGTAAAAATCAAGTCTTTTAGAAGAATGTAGATAGTATTGTTTGTCTACAGCAACATATGTACCTATTTATGGCATAGGTCAAAGTGTAAAAAGAAGTTTATTACACCTTTCAGGACAAGAAGCTGTGGGGTTTCTAAACAAGAAGTGGACCTTTTAGTGGGATAAATATTTTAAGCACATTAGCAAATCCACCAAGTAATGTTTCAAATGAAATAGAGTTGTTTTAAACTTGTTTGAAATGTTGTGTGAAATGGGTAAGATGCAAGAAAACCCTCAAACATGAGGGTTGAATTCACTTGAATTCACCTGAAGGAATTTTCAAGAAAAGAAAAATTTCAGCAAGCTGATGTCAGAGACTGCAAAATGCCTGCGAAAAGTTATTTCTACAGATTCAGCAAGTCTAGCTTCTGAGGGTGTACTTTTTTACCCCCAGAAAAGAATAAAACATCTGTTGATACTTTTGTTGTTTAAATGACTAAATTTGTTTTGTTTCACTGGCACTGTATTAAAAAGTATAAAAATGTTCACTTGTTTCAAATATATTGAAATATTGACAATTTCTATGGGGCGTACATACTTTTTACATGCCTGTATGAGATTCAGAGAGAAAAAATCTTAAATAAAACAGTAAAACAAACAAAAAACAAAACAAATAAAAGCAAATAGATTTTGCTCACATTTTGCTTATATATACATTTGTATCTATATTTCATCAAATTATGAGGGCTAATCTAGCATGCCTTGCTGTTTAATTCAGAGAATACTGTCTCACATCTGCAATTCTTTCAATTTTTTGTCCTCTGGTTCATGTCCTCTGGAGTGACATCTGAGTACATCTGCTTAGAACATTTGTAAATTATTATTAGAGACCTGTTTACATTGTTTTGTGGGTCAAGCAGACTTATAAGAGCTGATCTTCTGTACTGACCAGTATACGATTGGGAAAAGCATGCCATTTTTTTAATCAAACTGTCATTTGATATGTTATGAGTTTTTTTTTCTTTTTGCACTTTTGAATCTGTGTTGGTTTAAGTATGAATTTGCTTTTGGTCATCATCACTGCCACAGGACTCTTGTTTTCTGGTAAATCTGCAGGGAGAGGAAATCCCTTTTTTCCCAATTACTGCATTCCAGTTATTTTTTATAAAGAATTTTAATTTATGGATATCTGTTATCACAAAATGATCCTTTACATTTGGAGTAGGAGTTTCTGTTGCAACTTAGATGTTTTTATATTTCATTTTTTCATTCACAGGAGCAGAAAGTTTTAAGATATCACAGAAAGACTATGAAAATATTGATCAAATTTTGGAATTTGGAGTCCAAGTATTTCTGAACTGCCTGGACAAAGTCAAAGAAGCCACTGAGAAAATGGTGAAAGATGACATGCTGAGAACAAACAGGTAATTAACTGCATAAGTCTTTCATTGGAGTAAAATCAACAGATATATAATTACATCTTCCTTTCATTTCTTATACAGAATTGCGATCCAAAATCATTGGAATTCCTTCAAAGACACGGCCAATAGAATTAGTGTTGAAGAAAGAGGTAATGGGGTGCAGGATGATTTAATTGTAGGAGCACGGTAAGTCTCAGGATAAATAATGCTTTAGGCTCAAAACACAACTAGAACACTGCCAAGGCTGATTCATATAATAGTATTAATATAATATAAGATCAAACTTAAATACAGGAATATTTCTTCTCTACAATTGAAATGTTTATATGATTAAATATTTTACTGACTGATATTTTTACTCTATATCTCACAGCACTGTTCGAAGACTTGTCCTATACTACAAGGATGACATCAAAGAATTATTCCGTGTAATAGCAGTTGAGCAGAATGTTCAGCTATACCTGCCGTAAGCTCAGAATTTAATCCATGTTTTGTATATTTTATGTTATGAAAATCACTAAACTTACTGTCTGACTATTTGAAAGTAATATTTTTATCAAAAAGTTTATGATGGCTTCATATCTGATTACATTTTGAGGTAGTATAATAGTAGTATCTTGGGCATAGATAAAGCCTGGTCTTGTAATAAATTGCAGTTGTGATTAGCATCTCCAAAATGACACATCTTGTGTAGTGTTCCAATTATGCAGTGATTAGTATCTACTGTTGCATGAGGAGAGTGAAGGCTAAGCTCATCTGGTAAGATCCCACAAAAGAGTAACTGTTTAAAAAGTAAATGCTGACACTGACTGAAAGGTGTCAGAATATGCAATGCACCACAATCAGCATAACAGGGAATTATTCAATATTAGGCATGATTTTTAATGTTATGACTGATCACTATGTCAGGGTGCCCATGATCCTAGAGTGGATCATTTACCTGTGGAAGAGACTGCATTAAGATGCACCATGGGAAACTGGCAAGCCGGCAGAGGCAGCGTGATGCTTTGGACAATGTTCTAGTGGGAAATCTTGGGTCCTGGCATTCATGTGAAATGTACCACATTGTTCAAGACCTACACCCCTTCAAGACAACAGTATTCCCTATTGGCACTGGCCTCTTTCAGCAGGATAATGCCCCCTGCTACACTGCAGAAAATGTTCATGAGTAGTTTGAGAGTTCAAAGCATTTGTGGGAATGCTGGAATAACAGTTATATGTGCTTTGTGTTGAGGTAATATTTCAGACTTGTACTATTCCACATTTCTTGCTGTAGAAACTGCACAAAATGTTGCTCCTATGAACAGTTCAACCAGGGCATTTTTGAAATGCATGAAAAGCATCTAGAAGTTTACTATATTTCAGTTGATGGTTCTTAATACTATAATACTTTAAATAATCCTATAGTCATACTACTTTTATTTCTTTCATGTTAACAGCTCTGCTTCTTTACTTCTAACAGGGTTGTAAATACATTTAAAGGATCGTTTGAAAGAGCCAAAGCCAATGAGATCTGGGGGTGAGGAGATTTTTTTTTATTATAGTGTCTAAATGTTGTTTTTTCCCCAAGTAGGTTGTGGAAACATTTAAATTAATATTATATTTATTTATTTCGTATCTTACAGCAATTTGGCTGCCCACTACTTTCCTGATGCTCCACCAATTGAAAGTGACCCCATGGAGTTTCTGTGTTACCTGCTGTCCACTAGGTAAGAAAGCTTGTTCTTGAGGTTCTGATTCTTTATGGTTTCATGCATGTGTTGTTTTTTCCCCCTTTCCTAAAACAACTGCACAAATCATCAGCTTTTTCCTATCTCGTCATTCCAAGAATACAGACCGCCACAGAACCACCACTCATCTGATATTGCTTGGGTGGTGGTGTGATGTAGTGACAGTAGCATGTTAGTATATGTTGGGTTGATATGAATGTATCAGTGATGCTGAGGTCTGTAAATACCCAGAAACCCATATATATGTACACTTTTTTTTGTACAAACTGAATAAAGGTTTGTTAACTCTTCAAAAAATACTGTGGTTGATTTGATTTTGTTCAACTTATATAAATACATTAAACAAAACATACATGCAAAGCAAATTGAAGACTGAGTGGCTTTTCTGTGTAGCTTGTGAAAGGCTTAACTTTTAGAAAGGAACAAATTATCCTTTATTTTTAATATACAGATTTTTTAAGCAGTGTGCTGCATTATAAAAGTTTGTTTTGCTTTGTGTTAAATCATATGTTATCAGATAGAGGTGGTAAAAAATATGGCGATGAAATTCCTTATTGGTAAATGGTAAATGCATTCTCTCTCTCTTTTTTTTTTATTGAACAGCGCTGTTGAAACATTTATTGTAAATGTTCTTAAAGTTGGTACAGTTGTAATGGCAGAATACAAAAAAATTGACTTTAATCAAATGAAGGAAAGGTAAGAAACCTGTATGCCGTAGTAATAATAATGATAATAAAATAATACGTTTTTACAATTACCTTAAAACAGCAATTGTATTATTATATACTTTCTTTTTAAACAGAGCTAATAGTTAAAATCACAATATTTTCTCATCTGTATTGATGTTAGAGATCATCATCTCTTTGTATTTTAACCATGATTTTTATAATGACATTGCTTTCTGTGTCTTGAAGAGCATGGGAACTTTTGCTAAAGTATAATGAAATATACATAACTGAGAAAAAGAGAGAAAATGATGATTTTATTTTGCTTGTAAGGTAAGCAATTTTATTAGATATGTGTCATTCTAACGTTAAATTTTTCATTAAGCAAATGCAACACAAATACAAATACATTCTAGAAAGATGAAGGATTGTGTTAGATGGTTTTTCACACATTTTTTCACATTTTGTCAGAATAAATCATGTACTTAAATGAATATTAATGGTCATTAAAAGTCATTTTTTTGTACTTTTGTAAAATAAAGGTTTAAATAATTTTTAATTTGCAGATTTGTTTTTAATTGTATTTTACATAATTTCCAGAAATTAGTAAAAGCTGTAAACTTTAAAAGAACAGGCAGAAACAAAACAAGAAATTGCTAAACATAGGTTTTTGTTTTTTTTGTTTGTTCTCTGATGAGTGTTTACTGCAGAAAAAATCTAAAAAGATCATAAAATATCTGTATAGATAATACAGAAAATATATAGAAAATATCTATGAAATATCTAATAGATATTTCCTCCTGTTCATTCCACAGTGTTACTTCCAGATTATTTGTTTTTTACTGGGATAGATTTCTAAACTCTACAGATACTCCTTTACTACAACAACAGTATGAAGACACTTTGAGGTGTGTCATGCATTCAAATCACAATTTAAGGATGAACTACATTAGTTACCATGTGTGTGTTTGTGTGTGTGAGTTTATACATCAGTTACACCAAAGTTTTATATTTTGTTGCAATGAGATATTAATTTGTAGCCATATGATGCATGTGATAATGCATTGGATGTTTGCGGTACTTACTAAATCATATATTTACAGACGCATGAAGGACCAAAAATTTGAAGAAAAACTACAAGAACTGTTCAAACCAATACAGGAAATGGAAACAGTAAATGATTTTTTACAGTAAGCAGTTTTTCAGTATTTTATTTGATGTTTCCCCTCTGGATAGATAAATGGAAAAACTGAAAAAATGAAATACCCTGAAATTTCCTGTGCTTTTGCCCTGTTTCTACTTTTCTGACAGACCATATTCAATGATTTATTGCTCATATATTTTTTGCCATATCTTGTGCTATCTACTACTTATTCTGCACATTTAATACTTTTTTACATTTTCTTTTTTTCTAGACTTCACTTCAGCTTTGCCAAAGGATTTTATGAGGTTGGCTTTGGTTTCCTTTTTGTGTTGTACCTTTCTACCCCAGAAAGGTTTACAAGAACTGTCTGGTAAATGTTAGTTATGTTAAAATGTTTTTAGGAAAGACACTGAATGTTTTTCATTCTGGAGGAGGTGTGATGTCATGTTGCCTTTAGTGATTTATATTAACAGTCAAAATGCTAATTAACAAGTGGTTGGAAAACTAAGCATCAAAAGATTTATTTATTCAGTCAAGTTTTATTTTTATTGTACTTGTTACATCTGATGTTGTAACAGTTTTATAGAGAAAGTTATAGAGATAGTTTTAAGAATTCTCAATTTGTCTTAAATGTTTAGACTTTGTTAGTGATTCTGAACCTGAAAGAAACTGTATATAAATCAAAATGTTTCACTTTTTCCTTAACATTTCACAGGACAGTGGCCATGGCCACTATTGTTCATGGTTACCACATTTATGAAAATATACCTGAAATGGGCATATTTTCTGAGATGAAAACACTGTATTTCAAAGCTGTGGACCTAGCAGTTTTCCTAGGAGGCACTAAAGAATTTCAATATTTTAGGTAAGTTTAAATTAATTGTTAATCTAAAACATGCATTCTGTATTATATGTATGTATGTATCATTACACTATTTTTAACTAATGTGTATGTTTCTAATATACATCACATTATTTCTTTATAATTTCTAGTATACCCCCACTCCCGTTCTAATTATTCTATTAATAAAATTAAATATGTTTTAATAGATCATGTACAAACCCCAGTTAAAGAAAATCTTCTTAATTGCAAAAAATACAATAATCTGTGATATGCTAATTCTTATAAACCTTTTGTAACTGACCAAAATACAAAGAAAACATTTTGAAAGTATTTTGTAAACAAAACAAAATTAAGAATTTGATACCTGTAACACACTTAACAAAGGTTGGGACAGAGTTAAAACAAAATTGAAAGGTGCATAGAATATTCGAGTTAACACCAGTTTGAAAGATTCCACATTAAGCAGGCTGAATGTTAACAGATGATGTATCATGAGTGAGTATAAAAGTAGCATTCATCAAATCTTAAGTCTTTGTAAGCGAGTCAATGGTCATCACTTTGTACCAACATTCATGAGAGAATTGTTAGTCAGTTCAAAAGGAACAATTCATAATGCAAAACTGCAGGGAGTTTAGGTCTTTTAATATCTACAGTACATAAAATTATGAAAATGAATGTGCCAAATTTTAGAGCTCTCAGACAGCACTGCCTAACAAACCATCATGGTACTGTGACAAATGTAGCCATCTGGGCTTGGAAATACTTTGGAATACCACTGTAACTTAACACAGTCTGTCGCTGCATCAAGAGATGCAACCTGAAAATATATTGTGCAGGGAAGAAGCAATGCATCAACTTTTTGCAGAAATACCAGTAAATTCTCTGGGTCCATGCTCATCTCGAAAGACTGTGAAACCATGTGCTGTGGTCAGATGAGTTTGTATTTCAATTTGTTTTCAGAAGAAATAACAAGTGTTATCAATGAGAGGTGCAAAAGCAATTATCTGATGGCATGGGTGAGTTGCATGTATGTGAGGGTGCCATTGAGTACAGGTTGTATATTAGGATTTAGACATGTTGGCATCAAGTCGATGTTTCTTTAAAGGACTTCCATGCTTATTTCAACAGGACAATGCCAGACCACATTCTGAAAGAATGAAAGAATGTGGTCTTGTGGGCAGTGGTGGCCTAGTGGTTAGGACACTGCCTTTGCGACCTGAAGGTCGCAGGTTTGAATCCTGGCCCGGGCACTACGGAGGTACCCTTGAGCAAGGTACCGTCCCACTACACTGCTCCCTGGGCGCTGTTGGTAGCTGCCCGCTGCTCCACGTG
>JBBPDA010016570.1:0-16176 GCA_037974385.1 Arnoldichthys spilopterus | reverse complement strand
TATATGTGTGTGTGTGTATATATAAATATATATATATACAGTTGTTTCACAATATGCATATACTTCACAGAGGTCTTTAAAGTGGCCATATTGGTAATGACCCAGTGAAAGGTCAGTGCATAACAGAAGGCATAGGTCTGAAACTAGCAGCTGATGATAAACCAGCCGTCACCTGCTCCTGCTGAGATAATTGAAACGTGCAGGCATTCCAATCACTCAGGCTTACTGAATAACCAGCCTAATGCTGCATGAGTCATTCAAACATACGTGTGTGTGTGTGTGTGTGTGTGTGTGTGTGTGTGTGTGTGTTTCCACACACTTTGGTATTATTCGGCTGGTCCTTTTTCTTTTAACTGTAATCTATTGTTCTTTCATTTCATTTGTCCTTCTCTTCCTCTATACTGCTTGGTTCTCCTTCTCTCAGTGGTACACGTGTCTCTCTGTTTATTAACAGCTCTTTTTTATCACCTTGTTCACTTGTTTATGTTTGATTTGATTTTTAATTCTCTCCTACAGCTTCCACGCCCTCCTCTTTATTGTGATATGGTACATTTTTTTATTTCTTCTGTTTACATAAAAGAGACGGAAAGCATCTAAAAATACATGCGTTCGTGCGCTTTCCATTTCCGTGCAATAAAGTCATCACAGGGACCCTGATGAGACTGCCGTGACGGACTGCGGCTTTTAATTTCGTTCTGTCTGTCTGTCTGCATACGTGCACGTGTGTACGCTTGGGCCCTCCAGCCCCGTTTGTTTTCTCAAGAGCTTAAGCAGCGTTCACTTCTCGAGAAAAATGTCATCAAGCATCAAGTTATGCTGTCATGTGCTTTTACGCTCTAATAAAAAGTTGACGAACCTGGAGGGGAAAGTGGATTGTCTGTCAAAGCCCCACCTAATATATTTATTCATTTTGGTTGCTTTTTTTTTTTTTTTTTTTTTTTTTCTGTTAACTCTCGGGAGCCCTTAAAATGTAGACGTTACATGTTTTGTTGTTAGTTTGTCTGTCTGTTTGTCTGCTTCTTCTCTGAGAAGATCGTTTCCCTGGGCGCAGTGGAGGAGAAGAGATACCGAAACCTGGCGGCGAAATTATTTATTGATTTTGCGTCGTCGAGGTGGAGGTTTTGGGGCCGTGGCCTCGCTGAGTCGTTTTGTCAGCTCGGTTGAACCGGGCCTGAGATCACTGGAGCATAATGTTTAGCCAGCCTGTATCAGTAGCCATTTAGATTAAGCTGGAGGTTAATGCGAGGGCCATGGGAAGGAAAATAAACAGCGACTCAATGATTTCACTCACAACTTCCTCCCTGCGATGCTTTAACGGATTCTTCCGGCTCCCGGCACCTCCTTGCCTTGCTCAGTTGGAATTGGAGTGCAGGCTTTTATTTGCTGGATCCTTTTTCCTTTTGATGGTCCTTCATTAGTGCAGATCTTCTTACAGTTTGCACGGGCGTTAGCAGTCGGAAATCGACCCGTCTGTCTGGCCACGCAGTTCAACAGCCGAAGGGGAGATGCATGTAGAGTCTTTACATCCAAGGGTCAAGAATGAGTCAACTTTATTCAGCATTACAGGTTAAGTTGTATTAAAGAAAACTAAGCATTTATCTTGTTTACGTAATTGCATTTTGGCCATTTATAGCCTAATAAATCCACTCCACCTCAGCTTACCTAGAAGAGATCAATAGCTTTAAAACAGTAAGAGGAAAATGAGTACTTTATACTCTGGAGCAGAGTTCAGGAAACCATTTATTTCTTCAACAGAAAACTCAAAGTATTTTACTGGTGCAAAATATGTTGCCAATTCCAATGCATGATGTATTAAACCATGAACTGTTTTATGACTGCACATAGACCATTTAGCACATCATGAACACGACCCAAGCAAACGTAGGTTGCCTTGTGCATTTGCTACTCATAATTACCAACAAAAGTTCTTACCTACCTTTAGAAGAGCTGTAATTTATAAAATAACAAAGTGGGCAGAGCCTATCTATGGATTTCATGTGACATATGAAAACCACCTGCCATTTTACTTGTAGACAGCGTTCTAGTTATTCATGTATGCAATCATTATCATTATTATACAGTTCCTCAATTCAAAGTTCTAATGAACTGAATGGGCATTGAAGGTTTGGAGGTCTGATATGACCAACTGCCATTGGCAACGAGTCTTGTGCTTCTCATTCACAACACTTTTATCATTCTGCAAGTAGTCCGGAAGGCACTTTGGAATAGAGGGAAAGAAGAAGCTACATAAAGACTAGGATGAGGCAGCAGACGTCAACAGAACAGTGGAGAACACACTTGAAATTAACACCAAAGTGAGCCACTGCGTGGGCTGTTGGAGTTTTTAAGGGCTGGTTAGTGGAGATTAGCTGTCTAGTGGAAACATTGAAAATCTGTTCTTTGCACATGTTTCAGCAAAATGAACATTCGAGAGAATTAGCAAATCACACTTTTTCTGCTATTGTATTTTTTGTATTTTTTATTAAAAAAATTCACTTCTTACTAAATGGATTAAATGGTTTTTGGGTGTTGAATTTTCTGCCTCATTTATCCACATATATCAATGAGGTATGAGTGAGAGGTACATGTCAGATTGCAACCATTTTATTATTATTTCTGAGGATATCTGACTTCTTGGCCAACTTAACTAGATACTAAAGACTTCCAGATTTAACCCAGGCCCTCATACATTACACAAGAATTCTGGTCCAGGTCAGTGCCCCTCCAACCACAACGTGGTCCAGATGTAGCCCAGTCTTAGAAGTGGCCAGTATTATTCTGCTTTCCGGCCTAGTTTGGAGTAGCTATCTTGTAGTGTTTTGGCTAGAGGAGCACTTGGTTTGATCTGCCCGGCCTTGCTGCAGTCCTTCTCTCTGGTCACTAAGTCAAGAGTTCCCTGCAGTAGTGGACTGAGGCAAGACCTGGCTGCTGATCGAACCAATCGCTACAGGAAACATACTAATGCAATAATAACTAATAGAGTGAGTCGTGTTTTTGCCTCAGGGCAAAGACGCTCTGGACCTGTTTGGCCATGAGAGGTCAATGAATTGCTTGAGCTGTCTGGCTTGCAGAGCTTTTTTGCTGCCTCGCAGCTCAGGTGCTTCAGCCGTGGGAGAGCGGCAGCCGAAATAAAGATAGCACGACAGGTGGCCTCACTGACAGGCCTCTCCTGAGCCATTCACGAGCATCGGTATTTATAAACGCTACCTGTCTGTCAAGCAGTGAAAGACGTCCAGGCCTTTCTGAATTGGAAATTGCCGTTTACTCTGATTACTTTTGCATCAGTGCTCTGTGTAGGAATACAGGTAAAGCGAGCGACTCGGTAGGGGTGGAAAAATCACAACATTTTGTGAAAACCACAAAATCTGGAGGCATTTTCACAGTACACTATGTACATCGCATCACTATGTACTTCTGGAAGGCATGAATAAGTCGGACTGGGCAAAATGGTACCAGCAAAACTGATATTTTATTTATTTATTTATTTATTTTTTAATTATATGATTTTTTTTGTGTTTACTGTCTCTCTGTAAGTGGTCTGCAACTGTTTAATCTAAAATTACAAAAGTGAAAGTGAGACTGACCATTTGTCGTTGTGAACACACTCAAGCACCACAACAAAATATGACCTCTGCATTTAACCCTTCACATGTGCACATGTAGAGCAGCGGGCATCTAACAACAGCGCCCAAGTGGGCAGTGTAGTGAGACCGTCCCTTGCTCAAGGCCTAGGCCAGGACTTGAACCTGCGACCTTCTGTTCCCAAGGGCAAGGTCCTAACCACTAGGCCACCACTGCTGTAAATGGCGCGTTTCAGTAAACAGTGCTCGTTACGGCCACAGATACATGCTCGAAGTGCACTAATGGTGATGTAAAGGCTTGGGCAGAACAAGGCTGCTCCCATAAATGATTTTCACTTTGTATGTGAGTAGGTCCTTTTCCTCACCAAAAAACATTCACGTTTAACAGGTAAACGCACCTTTATAATAGCGATGAATGATTAAAACAGTTAGGACAATTTTTTGCACCTTATACTGGTGGGAGGTCTGATTTTTTCACCTTAAAAATAGCAAAATGGATTTGGACACAATCTTTGTGCTTGACTATATGGCACTCACACACCGTGAGCAGTAAATTTGTCCTGTGCATTTAACTTGTGAACATATACACCACAACCAGTGGGCTGCACACCTGCAGCTTGGGGGTTAAGTGCATTGCCCAAGGGCACTTCATTTGTGGATGTGGGAGTGGGGAAAGCACTGTTCCCTCACCCCACCCACATTTTTCCTTCTGGTTGCAAGCTCTCTTCTGCAGCCATTAGGCCACAGCTTCCCTGAGATGTAACCTGTAGATAGTTGGATACTGAAAAATGCTTAGCAGCAACACTAAAAGCATCATTATCACATTGCCTACCTCTATGGGAAAGTGTTGCAGCTTTATGAAGGCACAGGTCAGAACTTCGCCGCACGTGTACGGCAAAAATGAGGTGAGGCTTTCAAGGCCAGAGGAGCCGATTTAGACAATGCATGCTATGAGCCTTGAGCTCACTTTAAGGAACATTTCCCTCTTGTGTGGTGTAGCATCCCTCCACTCACCAAGTAATCTCGCTCTGAAATAGCCTCAACCTGCAAATCACTGGGTGAAAAACTACACGAGATAGAACAAGGTAATCTCTCCATGGTCTGAGGGACAGTTCTTGGGTACACTGATGCAGAATCTGAGCTCCACCTAGTGGTTTGTCAGACATTTCACAGCCGATGTTACATGCTGGCTGTGGGTGTGTAGAATTTTTTTCATTTTAGGCATTTCTTTGTTTCTTCAAAGGGTCGAAAGGTTTTGAAAGACAACAAGCTGTGACTTCTTTCATCTGTATCATGCTTCAAAGCAAGGGTGCTGGAAGGTGGGCGTCCTGCACAGTTTAGTAGTTAATCTCCTCAAGCACGTTCACGTAACCTGCCAGTTAACAGGTGAGTTGAATCAGGTGTGTTTGAGCAGGGAAATTACCAAACTGTGCTGAACACTGCCCCATGCAGGCCTTGTTTACCCAATTGACTTATTACAGTGAAGTGAAAGTGAGCATTTGTCATTGTGGACACACTCAAGCACCACAGCGAAACGTGACCTCTGCATTTAGCCCGTCACACATGCACATGTGCACACATGGAGCAGATGTCCGCTATCAACAGCACCCGGGGGAGCAGTGTAGCGGACCTTGCTCAGGGGTTCCTCAGTAGTGCCTAGCCCGGGACTTGAACCTGCAACCTTCAGGTCCCAAAGGCAGCATCCTAACCACTAGGCCATAACTGCCCATAATTCAGTAATTAAGCTGTTCTGGAAATGCTGGGGCTAATATTACAGCAGTTATGGAACTATATGTCAATTATGCAGTTATATGAGTAAAGGGAACCTTTTCAGGACTTAATGGTTTAAAGCCACTTGGTGAAACAATAATTTCTTCATTTATGTATCTACTCCACAATAGCTGTTGAATTTGAATGCATTTCTTTTGTTCTTTACCTGCAATAGGAGGAAAAAAAGAAGTTTGACAAAGAGACAGAGAAGTACTACTCAACCCTTGAGAAGCATCTGAACCTCTCCTCCAAGAAAAAGGAGTCATCGCTCCAAGAGGTGAGTCAGACAAGCAATGGAAAAATCATCGGCAGTTATTTAAATCCCAAAGCTGGAGCGTTGTAATTAAATTCTTGGCGGTTACATCACGTCTGTGTCTCTTGTATGGAAACCATGCATCCAGTGCTTTAATGAACATGAACTGAAATTTAGAATTTTTATCTGGCAGGTTTTTTTTTTCCCTTAGTGTTGGTGTCTGGTGCAAAAAACATGCATTAAGTATATAGGTTTAGAATGGATGCATGATTATAGACATACACATTACAGACCAGGGATGACAACAACTTTTTAAAACCATCACCCTAAAAGACCACAAAAGCAATGGCTCCATCTTTTGGAGTTCCTACTGATGCCACAGCCATCTGCGGCCAGAAGTGCAAGAGAAGTGGAATCATTCTCTCTGGATGACTCAGATGCCCCCATCACCCAGCACAGTGCTAGCCAGCGCAGGTGGCTGTTAGCTCACAAAACAGAAATAGCAATTAGTGATCTCCTCCACTTGTGTTGGAGGCCCTTTGGAAAGATCAGGTGGAGCTTCACTTGACTCTGGCACTGAGGAGCAAAAAAAGGGTAAATAATTGCTGTGGTTTGGTGGCAGTGACTGGCTAATTGGTCTACCACACGCAGCAAAATAGAATTATACTAAAGATAATAATACAGATAATAATAGATAATCATGCAGTCAGTCATGAGAACGACTGCGCTGTTATCTATTATTATCTGTATTTTTTCCTTGAGTGTAAGAAGAGATTTGCATTTTCGATCCTCAGTTCTGCTGTACAAAGGACCGCCCCTTCATTGCAGGGGTGCAAATTAGCCTGTCAGAGTTCACTGAACTCCACACAAAAATTTGCATATAAAATGTGTTTAACTTGGAAGTTGCTAATTGCAGAAATTCCCATTGAAATGAATTAAATTCACTAGCAGAATTTCACTGCGATGGCCCCTTTATGTGACGGCAAAATTCCCTCCTTAGTTTCATTTTATTCTCCGCTTCAGATTGCACATGGTGACAGTTGACGCCAGTGACACATTGCGTTCACTTAAAGCAGTGAGGTAGCTGGCTGAGATGAAAGAAATTAAGATTCAATTTAACATTAAAGCATCTGTTAAACTCGTGAGCAGCCAAATGCATTAAGCATGGAACATTTCTGGTGTGGTGACAGTGCATAAATCAAATAAAATTGTCTTGTGTTTGTAGTTTATACAGAGAATACTTATCCTATTGCAAAATGTCAGCTGTCACACCATCATTTCATGCAAATGTGTGTGTAAAACTACTCCAGTCTATATAGTGGTTAATATAATATGAAATAGTCTTTATTTATATGCAAATTATGTACAGATCACTAATGTATCGTTGTGAACTTATCAAGATTAATCAAGTTAAAGTCAAGTTTTTTGTGTCAAGTCAAGCTGAAGTATAGGAGAGTAAGGATCTGAATGACACTGACAAGAATCATGACCGGTCTTGTGGGGTGTCCCCAGTACGCAGTGTTTAGTACCTTCTTAAAGTGATCCAAGGAAGGGCAACCAGTGAACCAGTGCCAGGGTCATGGATAAGCAAGGCTCATTGATGGGCGTGGGGAGTGAAGGCTAGCCTGTCTGGTCAGATCCCACAGAAGAGCTACTGTAGCACAAAATGACAGAAAGGTGTCACAGTGCACCACAGTCAGAGCTGTTTTGGCTGCATAAGGGGAAACTACCCAACATTAGGCAGGTGGTTTTAATAATATGGCTCATCAGTGTGTAGGTAGAGCAGTCTTTGCAGGTATTAGCATTGTAAGCATTGGTGCTGTGTTCTGTTGAATACAAAGGGGACATTTCAGAGACCAACTGCCCTGACACTTCCCTAGTTACAAAGTAGCCAAATCTGAGCCAAAAGCCACTGATGTAAACATTAACCTCGACACAAACAAGCCCAAATGACTGCACACGGTGGGCAGCCACAAGGTCCCTTGCGTCTCCAGGGTAACATTGCTCTTTGTCACTTCGCAGGCTGACACCCAGATCGATAAGGAGAGGCAGCTTTTCTATGATGCCTCTCTGGAGTACGTCTTTAAAATCCAGGAGGTCCAGGAAAAGAAGAAATTTGAGTTTGTGGAGCCGGTAAGATCTCACACACCTTGTTTTTGATGTGATATTCCCTCCATGTCTGTCTCGTGAAGGCTTTTTGGCTTGGTGTGTTTTTAAAATATGCATTAACGTTAGTTTCAAGATGTGAGGTCAGATAAATACATAGGACCCTTTTCCTGCTTCTGGGAAACTAGGTTAGTTCTCTTTCTCTCTGCATTTTCGAGTTCCACCTCTTTATGCTGAAAATGTACAAATGCAAACCCATACACACAAGCACACACACGCTGTCCTTGCGAAAGTATGCCCTGAAATGGCCAAATGTGGACATGTTGTGCATCATTGTGATTACTGGGCCATCTGGACACTAATGGCTTTCAAACCAACAGCAAGTACATCATCCAGTTTATGAGCAGCAGAGTCATCATCTGTGAAAATCTCTGTTTGAAATCACACCACGTACAGTAATCCATCCTGCACCACACTATCCAGCCCCCTACACACACACACACACACACACACACACACACACACACAGTTCTACATATGTGTAGTCATTGATATATGCTGTTTGTGTTTGACTCTGGCATGTTTGGAATCTGTGTAAAGTTTGCAATCTGTGCCCAAATGAACCATACCATGAATTCTAAACTAAAGTCTGAACTGCCTTTTAGTTTGCACTGGAGTGGGAATCATAGTTCTTGTTCAAAAACCTAAACTGTCCATTCGTAAGTCAGTTATGTAGTGCGGTTGCCATCTATAAACAGAAATATTTATTCTCTAATATCTATTATTACAATAATATTAAACAAAATGCCTAGTGAGGTAGTGCAGTTGTTCAACAGCCTATATTGCCAAGTCAAGAAAGTTAAAGTGACTATTTGTCATTGTGGACACGCCCCATCACACAAAGTGCAGCACAAACGAAATGTGACCTCTGCATTTAACTCCTCCACATGTGGAGCAGCAGGCAGCCATCAGCAGCACCCAGGGAGCAGTGAAGGGGGACTGTACCTTCCTCAAGGGTACCTCAATGGTGCCTGGGCTGGGACTTGAATCTGCAACTGTCAGATCACATTGGCAAGTCCCTAACCACTACGCTACCACTCCTCACTATGTGTATATGTACTAGTATCGATAGTAATACTAATATTGATATTCTTTACCAAATTTCCCAGGAGCTACAAAACTCCTGGGAAGCCAGCATGTAAATAAGCACCTGCTCTGGGTGATTAAGTGCATTTGAGGGAACAGAATTATGGCATAAATGTTGCTTTAAAGCAATGTTAACGTCCAGTTTGCTCCAACAAAAGTACTTTGGTGCAAGAGGCTATGTTAGAGTTTGGAAAAGCTAACATCTTAAGTGCAAGATGTTAGCAGGAAGCATTACGTTCTCAGGTATTAAGATGCTAAGAGCGAGAGCGTGAGACTAAGTGCCTCTCGAGCCATCTTGTATGTTTACATCCTCTGACAGGGACTCCAGCAAACACACAGCGAAGGCGTAAATCTCCCAGCCACACGAGCCGAGCCTGCTATATGACAGCACTCGACCTTGCTCGCGGTAAAAGCGTCCATGAATTAGGTGACTCATCCATGGTCATTAGGCATATTTATGCGAGCACTTTCCGTACTGTGTGTAAGAGTTCAATATGAGGTAGAGAAAGTTCCAGCCCTAGTGTGGCAGGATCAGTGTTTATGGGCCCCGTGCTGGAGCAGACTCCCCAACCATCAGAGCAGGCCACATGGGCCATTCTAATCTTCAGCCTCACAGTTCCACAGCATTGGCCAATGCCCACTGATTGCTGTTAACCCTCATACTCTGTGTGTAACATTTCTTCTGAAATCAGGACTGTTAATAGGGAGTTTGACCCTCTTTAGCTGCAGAAGAAGCCTAAGGCTTTGCACTAGATGTTGGAACATTGCTGTGAGGATGTGATTGCAACCAGTAGATAATAAGTGAGGTCAGGTATTGTTGGGATTAGTTCTGGATCATACCCTAACTATTACCAAAAGTATCAGATTGAGCTCTGTCACTTCAGAGAATGCAGTGACCCTGCTCCACAGCCCAGTGGTGGCCTGTGGTGGCCTAGTGGTTTGGACCTTTCCCTTGTAAACTGAAGGTTGTAGGTTCAAACCCCCTAACCCTAACCCTAGAACCCTTGAGAAAGGTACCATCCTGCTAAACTGCTCCCCGGGCACTGTTGATTGCTGCCCCCTGCTCCCAATGTTCATGTGTGATGCGTTAAATGCAGAGGTTGCGTTGGGCTGCTTGAGTGTGTTCACAATGACATGAAAGTCACTTTCACTACATTTTGGTGCTGGTGGGCAGCTTATACCCTTCAAGATGTTGCTTGGCATGAAGACTTAATGCTCATGTGTGGCTGCTCCAAAGCTTCCGGTTCTATTCAAGATTTTCTATAAGGAATATAGAAATTGTTCCATCTTAATACATATCATGACATATTTCACATTAGGGAAATTTCTCTATATATTTTTGCCATATCGCTCACCCCTAATTTTCACAAATATGCTTATAGAGCATATCAAAGGATAGGCAGCACTTAAAAATACTGACTACATGTTACATTATATAGAGAGCATAATTAGTCCAATTTAATGGAATTCAGTGTCTACACTAAATTGTATTGGTTACAATCACAGTATTGTATTTTTGCACATCCTGCTACCTCACACCTGGTGGTCCCATAACTGTACTGTTCACTTGTTTTGTACCTGTCTGTCTTTGCACTGTCCTGCAATGTTTGCACATCCTTGCACACAATGCACGTTATGTTGTTAGTTGTGTAGTGTTTGTGGTCCTGTGTTTCATGGAGCACCGTGGTCCTGGAGGATCGTTGTTTCGTTTCACCATGTACTGTGTGAACTGTATATGGTTGAAAAGACAATAAAAGCCTACTTGGATTGACTTGACTTGAATACAATTTTTACATGCAGTTTTTGATATCTTTTCAAATGTAGCACCAGAAAAATCTCTCTATATTAAGGGATACTGTGTATTATAAACATTTCTTAGTATCTGGATATTATATTTTGACACATTGCCCACCTTTAGCAACCACACAGATATGTGATGCATGTATAAACATTTTAATCTTAGCTTTCTGAGTCATATTTAAGCACGCAACTGTAAATCAAAATGTCTTTCTTTTAGGATAGTAAGAAACATGCAATCAGGTGTCCGCAAACTTTAAACTGGTGCAAAAAAACGAAATCCTATTGAGGTTTCAATTTTATCTCTTTAGATTCAATCTTGCACATTTACTCAGTTTAGATTGGTGAGATATTTGAAATAGATGGTGCAGATATAGTGTTTGCCACTAACATGATCCGTTATAGCAGAGTTAGAAGGCAAACTGCTAATAAAAAGTCAGCATATTTTTATAGGGAAGGCTTCTTCTGATGGAGAAAATGTTCTTTTTAGCCCTCATGTTTGTTTTAGCCAGCTCAGAACCACTCCTTGGTGAATATTTTGAGTGGTGGACCACTTTCAGCCTAGGAATGACAATAACGTGTATAAACCCCAGTGATGCACCCATACCCAGTGCCCAGCTGTGCTGAGAATGGTCTAATATTTTCAGCAGTCTTGTGGTCATATATTAGCCAGTAATGAGAGGGGATAATTCCCACACAGTGAGCCTATCAGGTAGGTGGACCTCATTAAAGTGGCCAGTGTGAGGTTTGGTAATTTAGTCTTTTAATTTCACTATGCAATGGAAGTAGGATTATATTCCTATGAGGCCTGTTTGTGGTCATTATTAGTTTTACTGCTAATTATTTTCACTGACTGTATCTGTCAAATTATGGCAACACCAATGTTTTTCTGATCATTTATCATCTAATATTTTCTCATTATGTATTTGTTGCAGCTCCTGGCCTTCTTGCAGGGTCTGTTCAATTTCTACCATGAGGGATACGAACTTGCCCATGAGTTTGAGCCCTACAAGCAGCAGCTCCAGTTCAACCTGCAGAATGTAAGAACAAGTCTGTTCTGAACAAGTCAAGTGTGTTGATTTTCCTGTTGAAGCTAATTAGTTCGGACAGCTCGACCAAAGTTCTAACGATTCTTGAAATGAACCACAGGCTGCACAAAAAGACAATAGCCTGTTTATTTTATTCTTTCTGGTCATACACTTTGGAAAGTAAATGATAACGTGCTGAAAATGAAAACGTGCTTTTTTTATGTGACCTTTTTCACCTTCGCTAGACACTCTCCTATTCTGCCTCTAGAACTAGACAAGTAGTAAAAGTGCCTGGCAGACAAGGAAAAGAGATAAGCTTTGGAGAACAAGGTCTGCGTCTCATTCCTTTGATTGTTTTGTTTTTTTTTCCTTTTGTTTGAAAGGCCATTCACAGTATAAATCATCCGAAGCTACCGGTCAGCGTTTTTTTGTGGCCAGCACTCTGTCTGTGCTCCGTGACCCGTTCACTGAGCTGAGATTCGGTATCTTGAAGTAACAGTTAAAATGGCAGTGTGCAGGCGCTGACATTTGTGCCCACTCCAGGAGAGAGAACATCTCTCTTAGACCAGTGGCTGACAGTAGGACCTTAACAGAATGCTAGCAGTGCAGTAACAGCAGAATAGCGGAACATTAGCATGGCAGCCTAGCCACTAATACAGTGATCTGCAGCTTATACAGGCTATACAGAGCTCCAGCGAATACAGACATTTTTTATAAACTCAACTGTCAGTCAGTTAACATTTTTAAATTGTCAAAATAGATCTAGATTTGTGATGAGTGTAACACGTTCCCGTCCTTGTGAGGCTCAAGGCTAAAGATTTAGCATAACTGGACAACTGATGCTAAGATTACTGTAGTTAGCTATCGCAGTCTGATGGTTGACTGTTCTGAAGCCAACCTTTGAAATGAAGACTTCAGAATACTCAATTCCATGATTATTTCAGAAAATGCCTGGCGAAATCATGAAAACGTACACCGATCAGCCATAACATTAACACCACCTGCCTAATATTGAGTAGGTACTGTTAAAACAACTCTGACTGTGGTGTATTGTGTGTTCTGACCCCTCTCTATCAGAGTCAACATTTAATTTTTTAAACCACAGTAGCTTTTCTGTGGTATCAGACCATACAGGCTAGCCTTCACTCCCCACATGCATTAGTGAGCTTTGGGTGCCCATGACCCTGTAGCTGATTTACCAGTTGTCCTTCCTTGAATTGCTTTTGGTAGGTACTAACTACTGCACACCTGGAACACTCCACAAGGCCTGCCATTTTGGAGATGCTCTGACCATCACAATAATCATCTAGCCATCACAATAAGGCCCTTGTCAATGTGAATCAGTTTCTCACGCTTTTCCTGTTTCCAGCATGTCAACTTGAAGAACTGAGTGTTCTCTTGCTGCCTAATATATTCCACCCCCCTAAAAGGTGCCATTATAATGAAATAACTAGACAGGCAACGTTATAATAATTTTATTGCTGATTTATGGCTAGTTGGTGTATGTTGGCTTAACCTTTTAAAATAATTTTTTGCCACATCCTAACCCATCATGTACCCTGTGATGTTGCAGAGCCCTAAACTGAAATGAAAAATGCAGCAAGACATAGTTGCAAGTGCACATAAATCATTACCAGTGTTGTGCAAGTTACTGAAAATATGTTAGCTAATGATTTTTCAAAAGTAATTAAATTACTGATTTTTGCATATAAATGTAATTAGTTACTAGGGAAACAGTTGTATTACTTGAAAATGTCAGTTTTCAATGACGACACAAAAAATAAGAATATGGCAGCACTACTACCTCACCAGGTCTCACATAGGTCTGGGCCGCTGCACTGAATGAACTGCAAGACAGATAGAAGTCGCACAAGTTGCACAGGGATAGCTTGTTAAAAACACTATTTTTCAATACTTTCCTCTTCTCATAAATGAATTTACGCAAATAATGATGTCTAGGATGACATGGATAAAAGATAAAATGGCAGGCTTCACTATGACTGCTATTATAGTTTTTAGCTGTGAAACATAGGCTTACATAGTAGTATGTCACACCACATAAATAAGTCTAGTTGCATCTCTGTGTGGTAACAGCGTAACAAGGTAAATGTATAAATGCAGTTTACACTATATGCTTGTTTTGGTGATAGCACTTACCTCATAGCTCGAGTGCAAAGATAAAGAGGCAAACTCGGGACTCCAAACAGGGCTTGGCTGATTGACTGCATTTTAGGTCATGAGAAACTTGAATAAACTGTTAAATTAAACCTATACTTTGCTGTAAATGTGAGATGCCCAAAATTCTCTCTTCAGCCAACTGCTAGGTTTGTGCCTTACATTTTTTATCTTTAAAGCATCTTATGCAGTGAGAGGAAAGGTGAGAAGAGTGTGCAGACATGGCAGCTTTCTGTCACATTATTAAAAGCAATTGTCTGTCTGTGTGTGTCTGTGTGTGAAGGCGAGGAACAACTTTCTGAGCACCAAGCAGGAGGTGGAGAAGTTGATGAAGAGAGTGAGATCAGCGGATCAGGACCAGAAACCCCCTGGCCAGTGGACCATGGAAGGCTACCTGTATGTCCAGGAGAAAAGTGAGTTGCTCTCTCTCATTCTCTCTCTCCCTTTCTCTCGCCCTCTTGCGCTCTTTTTGCTCTTTCGCTCTCAGTTCAATTAAATTCAGGGTGTTTCACTGGCATGACAAATGTTACATTTGCATGGCCAGAACTCGGGTTACCAAGTCTGAATATTAAAATGTGAATGTTAAAAGGAAAGTGAAAGAACGTTTAAACTAGCCGTTAAGCTTCCATAGGTAAAACTGCAAAACTCAAACGTTGCATATTTGGGTATTTACCTGCAGTTAATTGCATATGTCATTTGCTAAAATTAGTTTTTGTTAAAAAAGGGAAAAAACAGATTTAACAAGGAGTGCATGCGTAGACAAAGTAAGCATCAGAACGTACACTGACTGGTCACTTCATTATACACACCTACTATTACCTAGCATCAGTAGTCAGGATGCTCAATGTAATTTCTACTCTGAATGATTCAGTACCATCATTTTTGTTGTATGAAATCAGACATCCCATGAACCCAAACATGACAATGTTGAGATTTTCATAGAAATGAATTCTATCTTCACGGTTAAGTGAGACCACCCGTGACACACTCAAGCACCACAACGAAATGTAACCTCTGCATTTATCCCATCACACGCGCACACGTGGAGCAGCGGGCAGCTACCAACAGCGCCCGGTGAGCAGTGTAGTGTGACGGTACCTTGCTCAAGGGTACCTCAGTAGTGCCCGGGCCGGGACTCGAACCGGCGATCTTCAGGTCTCAAAGGCAGCGTCCTAACCACTAAGCCACCACTGCCCACGTGTTTCACTAAGTGAGCATAATTATCAACAAAGCGAAAGGGACTTTATGTCATTGTGAACACACTCAAGCACCACAATGAAATGTGACCTTTGAATTTAACCCATCACACATGTAGCTACACTACTGTAGCACAAATTGGTGAACTTGCTCTCTATGTTAGAAAGGTGTGAATACACACATCTTGTTACAGTATGCTGTGATTGAAGCTTTGTAGCTGCAGACCAGTCAGAGTGCCCATGCCAGCCCCTGTCCGCTGCAAAAAGCACCTACAATGACCACATAAGCGTCCGAACTGGATGTTGCTTACCTGGCAAACCGGCAGAGGCAGTGTAATGTTCTGGGTAATGTTGTGGTGGGAAACCTTGGATGATGGCATTCATGTGGATGTTACTTTGATAGGTACTACCTACCTAAACATTGTTGCAGACCAACTTCACTCCTTCATGGTAACAGTGTTCCACAATGGCAGTGGCCTCTTTTAGCAGGATAATACACCCTGCTAGACAGATTGTTCAGGAATGGTTTGAGGAACATGAAAATGGTTTCAGGATGTTGACTTGGCCTCCAAATTTCTCAGATCCCAGTCCTTTTGATCATCTGTGGAATGTGATGGACATACTGTAATACTTAAAGCGTCCGCTATTGGTACTAGATACCACAGAACACTTTCTGAGGTCTTGACAGGTCAGAGCTCCTCTGTGACTATGGCCTCTTGCACTTGCATACAGCTCACACATTCTTGTATCAGTGGAGGCTCTTGAGAGAAATTGAAGCTTTCCAATTTAGTAAAGCTTTTGTTAGTTTGCTGCTTGTCCAATGTAGTCTGCTGAACTTTTTGAAAGCCATTCGAAAGCTCCATTTGAACAGGAGGGCTGTAGTTGCAGATTTTGTTGTAGCAACATCCAGCTGGGCTTCAGCCTTCAATGCTATTGAAGGGTCAAAAGTGTGTTAACAATGCCACAACACAGAGGACAGTGTTAAATATATAGGGTTTGGTGTGTGACATGGTCACATCTTGACCCTCTTATTGTGGCAAGGACATGTTCTCTCTCTCTCTCTCTCTCTCTCTCTGTCTCTCTCTCTCTCTCTCTCTCTCTCTCCCTCTCTCTCTCTCTCTTTC
>JBBPDA010016562.1:0-16176 GCA_037974385.1 Arnoldichthys spilopterus | reverse complement strand
TGGAATTAATGCTTAAGTACTAGTTAGATATGATGCTAATTCTTTGTATCAGTAAACAGATTTATCAGTTCATTAACCGTGAAGTAAGCAGGAGTTAGTATATTGTTAATGAGTAACTAAGTTATGACCTAATGACAAACTAGATAATCCGTTAACTGTGTACTTAACGACTAATTCATAAGTACTTGATTATTTACTGACTAGTTACTAATGCTTAATGAAGAGTTAACTAATAGAGCAATAATAGATAATGAATCACTTATTATGGCATGAGTACTCACTACTTTGTGACCCTTAAGGTAAAGTGTTATCAATATTTCCAATGCTTCCACTGATCAGTTTTTAACGTCTGTAACACAATAAACAAAAAATGGGATGGAGCAAAATAAAAAATAAAAGTATTAATTATAAATTAAAGAAAATACTCAGGTTCTGCCATTTTGAAACATTTCGCAATATGTAGGTAAGTTGGAAACAGGTGAGGGGAACATAACTGGGTATAAAAGGAACATCCACCAATAGCTCAATCTTTGCAAGCAAACTTTGAACCAAACTTTATGAGAGAATTGTCAGTCCATCAAAAAGATAATTGAGATAATTGAAAGAATTGAGGTCTTCACTATGTACAATACATAATTTTGTGAAAAGATCTGAAGAAATCTCAGACCCTGTTGGACAAGGTTGGAAACCTTTGAGCCTTTAGAAGGCACGCATAAGAAACCATCATGCTACTGTGATAAATGTCACCACATGGCCAACAAGGTCTGTCTTTTCCCTGGAAGTCCATGGTTATTTAAAGCAAGACAATGCCAAGCCTCATTCTGCATAGTTTATAGACACAGAGTGTGTGCTTGACTAGTCTGCCAGCAGTCCAGATCTGTCTCCTATTAAAAATGTATGAAGCTTCATGAAGAGGAAAATCAAAGAATGGCCACCACGGAAGGTTGACCTGCTGAAGTCTTGTATTTCCAAACAATTAAACAATGTAATTAAAATAAAGGTGATGTTACACAGTAGTAAACTTGCTTCTGTCCCAGCTTTTTTTGAGTGTGTTGCAGGCATGAAATTCTGCATTTGTTAAAGAGAGTTCAAAACAATTAACAAATCACACATTGCTGATCTTATCGCATTTAATACAAAAATACCACATTTTCTGGAAATTGAGTTTATAACAGTAAAATGTAAATTACTGGTATTTCAGAATGAATTAGCAAAATAGTCCTTCTGTTTTTTCTGGTAATGGAAAACATGAATTACCTAAAGCTCAATATCTCTTTCTAACTAAAACAATACTGAGAAGACTTAACAGAAATCAGTTTATTCTGATGATTTCTTACCAAAGAAAATTTGCTTTTTACATTGAAGTGTTTCACTTCCACAATGCAATGTATAAATCAAAACATGGGTAAAACACTTTTTTTATATATTACATATATGGCCTATTTTGTGGACTTTTAAGGCTGTGTTGACACTCCAAACACAGTGTATGCTGACAGTTATTACCACAGAAAAAAGATGGACAGAACCTGCAACTTTCCATTGACTGAAGGTTGACGTCAGATGTATAAATTTAAACAGCTATATGCAGACTCCCTGAACAGCTGGACTGCTGTTTCATCCTGAATGTAGTCATATAATGGTGCATTCAGAGCCATTTTCAGGTGGTTCTAATTCTAAACCAAAACACTATTTGTATACTGGTCGAGTCCCTGGGATTGCTTTCCAACACAACAGAACAATGAAAGTAGGTGTGTAGTGGGCAGAAGATTTCTGAGGCAAAGCTTAATGCAAACAAGTTCTGATGTACATTTAGATTAGGTATGTACAGATGTTGATAGTGTTTTTAGAGATGCCAGTTGTCTAAACGTATGATGTGTGACTATTGCAAGTAAGCTATCAGTGTCCTAAAAAATCTCTGGCTCCAGCCATATAGTCTAGTTTGGTATGACTGGCATCCTGGCAAGAAGGGTAACCAAAGTCAGTATGGCCACTCAGCTGTGGCAGTAAAAATGATGACAAGCCATTTAATTACAGATTTTTAACCACACTGCTCATTACTACCCGGTGGGAAAAGAACACATTTTGTGTTCAGAATTTGGCTACACTTTTAATGTCATCATAGTGAAAGTTTATCCCAGTACCACCCTGAGTGCATTGTTTGTTCCATTTCTATGAGCTTTTCATATATTCATTTGGGCATTTGTCCCATTTGCTAAACTCTTGATTTGTAAGTGGGTGCCTCATTTCTCTGTCATGAAGTGCAATCGGTTAAGCTACTCAACATTTTTACACAAATTCAAGTGGAAAGCTCCACAAAAAGCCTGCATGTTTTTACTCTCTGTTCACTCACTGCCTGAAGAAAATTTCAAGAAGTATTTTCCATGCTGATATAATTAAAGCTAGAGTCAATAATTTAATTTGTGTCTACAATTAATCTGCTCTTTGTTCCTTGAGATTTGCATTGCTTTAGAAATATCACACCTCTTGTTTTCTGTCACAGTCCAGGTCTATCAGTACTGTAAGGCAGCTCTAGGCTCTATTATAGCCCATAATGTAATAACATAAAATAAGATAATATAACTATTATAGAGCATTGGGTTTAAATAGCAACACTGTTTTACACCTGAGATTTGTTCAATTAATGCCATTTTATACCAAATGTGTTACTTGTAAACACTGATTTAAGTAGTTCTGTTTTCTATACCCCTTACATCCTTGGTGAATAGTCCTTGGAGCAAAATAGAATCAAAAGCTTCTATGAAATCAACAACATGCACATTTATTTAGTACTTTTTTTGACTTGTTTTTCAATTCCAGTGTGCACAGTAAAATATGAACAGCAGTAAAGGCTTTTGGTAAAAATTCAGTTTAACTTCCACTCAAGATGTCACACTCAGTAAAGATATTTTAAACAGTCTAAAATCAGAAATTATTTATCTCTGTTTTTAAAGACCTCACATTATAAATCCTGGATTCCACATCTTAGGTAAGCAACCTAAGAATCACAATAAACAAAGTATTTTAGTGGTGCACAGTCCCACTGACTGAAGGTCGCAGGTTCAAGTCTGGCCCAGGCACAACTGAGGTACCCTTAACACAGCTACACGGCTCCCCGGGTGCTGTTGATAGATGCCCACTGCCCCATGTGTGCACGTGGGTTAAGTGCAGAGGTCACATTTCATTGTGGTGCTTGAGTGTGTTCACAGTGGCAAATAGTCACTTTCACTAAATGACTAAGGTGTGCACAACCTACCCGACAAATCAAAGCTCAGATTCCTTAGAACAAAAATAGCCATTCCCCCAATGGGGAATTAGACTACACAGTAAACTGGATAACTAACTCTATCTACCTATAGCCTACCCGTGTATCATGTAGTTTGAACAAGGCATTGGATGTGTCTGCTCAATTCTTTTGTTTCCTATGATCCAGTTAATGATCATAAGTTCATAAAACCACACTGTACTTCTTTGACATATAATTTCAGTCTCTAGTGCATTTCTACTTCTTTTTGGTGTATTTTCTTTTTCTCAGTGTGGCTTCTCGAACAGCTGCACATGCTTTCCCACTAAACAGAAACACCTGTGGATTTTTCAGATCTAAAGCAACAGTAAAGTTTGATTTTCTCCTGTCTTTCAAAAATAAAAGATTGTAGTTATCTAAGGAGGGGCGTTTTGGTGGTCTACCAGGTCTTGTGCCGTGTTGTTAGGAGTCTTATCTAAGCCTGATCTAATGTATCTAATTTTAAATTATCATACAGAAATAAATTCTGTTAAATGTATGTTTTTTACATATTTATTTTACCTGAAACTGAAAAATGTAAGAAATGACAGATTAAAATAAATAATGTCTTAATAATACTCTTTTGCTATTTTAACAGGAAGGGGTGGTCTCTGACTACTCTGACACAGGACTGTAGAATAATGAAAAAAAACAGTTCAAGGGTTTACAGGTGCTATAAAACTCAATTGTAGAGGTTATTAAATTCTCTTAGTGGCTCTTCTTTTATTTATTTCAGCTAAGTTAAATGCCCTGTTTCAGTTTTCTTTCCCACCCTGCTCTTTGCTACCCTTCCTGCACTGATAACAGCTGCTTTTGAACTGCTAAACGCTAGACTATGTTGGGTCTCAGTATTTATTTATTTATTTATTTTCTCCCACCTAACTGCACTTTCAGGAAGAATGTACTATCAGGGTTCACTATTAGACTCCTAAGGTACAAGAAATGTAAATGTACCCTCAAAGGTACAGCATGGTCCTTGAGGTCTAATAGTGTACTTTAAATGAGTTTTACAGGTTCAGTACATGTGCATAAAAGAGCATATTTTACCTTTTCATAATTTAACTATTAATAATAGAAAAATTAAATTAAAAAAGCCTGGAGTCAAGACAGGGTGCATGGAGTCATTGCAGTTTTATAATATGGCTGCAATGGAATATGTTACGAATGTGTAACCTAACTAAAGATACTGAAAATGTCTCCTCAAGGGTCCCTGTTGCGAGACTGGGCAATTTTTGCGGAACACTGGGAAAAATTCTATTCAACCTAATGAGAAACTGTACAGTCATGGCCAAAAGTTTTGAGAATGACACAAGTATTGGTTTTCACAAAGTTTGCTGCCTTAGTGTTTTTAGATCTTTTTTCAAATGCTTTACAATTAAAAGCATTTCATAAGCTTTTATTGACAATTACATTAAGTTCATGGAAAGAGTCGATATTTGCAGTGGTTGGCCCTTCATTCTGAAAAATCAAGTCCTCTTCAATTCACCCTGGCATGTTGTCAATCAACTCCTTGGCCAAATCCTGACTGGTTGCAGCCTATTTTTGCATAATCAATGGTTGGAGTTTGACAGAATTTATGTGTTTTTGTTTGTTCTCCTGAGGACTGACCACAAGTTTACTGGCCAAGGACCAAAAATTAACAAAAACAGTGCCTTATGGCACACTGCTCAATTCATGCTGAAAAAGGCATTGTTCCTCACAAACTAAAACAAAAAAGCAAAAGTGATTCTTTGTCATTGTGAACACACTCAAGCACCACAACAAAATGTGACGTCTGCATTTTACCCATCATACGTGCACATGTGGAGCAGCAGGCAGCTATTAACAGTGCCAGGGGAGCAGTGTAGCAAAATGGTACAAGGGCAAGGTCCTAACCACAAGGTCACCAGTGGAGTGAGCCCACTCCCTCGGCTGAGAAACAACCCCGCACATGAATGGCCCTTTTACTATAGGCATGACACAAGATTGATGGTAGCGCTTATCTGGCATTCTCTGGACAATCTGTTTTTCCGGAGGCCCCAAACAATTGAAAATGGGATTGATCAAAGAAAATGACTTTATCCCAGTCCTCAAGAGTCCAAACCTTTTGCAGAATATCAGTCTATCCCTGATGTTTTTCTTGGTGAGAAGTGGCTTCTTTGCTGCCCTTCTTGACACCTGGCCAACAATTAAACCTCTCTCCTTGACGTTCCTGATGATCAGGTAAAGGGTAAATTTAGGTCCAACCTTACTATCAGCAATATTCTTGCTTGTGAAGCCCTTTATGTGCAAAGCAATGACTGCATGTGTTTTCTTGCAGGTAACCATGGTTAACAGTGGAAGAACAGTGATTTCAAGCACCACCTCTTTTTAGAGCATCCAGTCTGCTATTCTAACTCAATCAGCAAGACAGAGTGATCTCCAGCATTGTCCTTGCCAACCCTCACTGTTTTACTGAGAGGATCACTAAAATTATGTCACCAGTTCCTTTTGTTGCATGGCTTAAATGCACTGGAAATTACTTTGATGGAAAAGAGGGACTTTGCAGCTAATTGCAATTCATCTGCCCACTCCTCATAGCATTCTGGAGTACTGTATATGCAAATTGCCATCATAAAACTGAGGCAGCAAAGTTTGTAAAAATTAATTTTTGTGTCATCCTCAAACTTCTTCCCACGGCTGTACTGCCCAAGTATTATCAATAAATAAATTATTTACAATATAAAAATCTGGAAACTTAGATAACAGCATCAGTTACAGCCATTTAAGAATCACAGTAACACAGTATGTTCTTCTATAATTACAGCAAATCTGTACAGATAGTGAAAAAGTATATGCCTGATATAAATTAGACAAAGTTGCAAATGCAACAAGTGACAGTAATTGTATTGAGTACATGCGACTACAGGTGATTTTTAATTTGGTACACTTACATCAGGGGCAGAATGTCCAGCACCACTACTTTCACTTGTGGTTTCTACTCTTTATATACACATCAGCTACAGTTCTACACATGACAACAGTCTACCAATGCATTTATTGTATATGTACAATCAGAGCCTCATTGATCTGGCTAGTATCTACATTTATTATGATTTATTACTATTACTAATACATTTAAACTTTGAATAGGATTTTTTTGTTCTTTAAAGCATTACAACAAAACCTATACAAAGGCATTTGTGGGGGGAGCACTGAATCAATTTTCTGCTGTGGTAATATTTTTAGTGAGCGCCACATTTAGATAACTGTACAGGAACTGCAAGACCCTTTCAGGACCAGGGCAAAGCATTTTACACCTTACCACCTAAAATCCTGAGTGTTGGTGATGGGCGTCTAAAAGTAGATACCCATCACCCACACACACACATATTTTAGTTGTCTTGTCCATTTAATGGAGTGGACAGTGCCCCTCTTGTTGACCGTGGAGAGTCAGCTGTGTGAGCTCTATTAGAGAGGAAAAGGAGTTTCCTCCACAGTTCAGCAGTTCAGCAGAAATAAACTCATCCAGGCTGCTGCGTGTTTGTTGTTTGTTCCAGTTGATTTTTCTGTCATTCTCTCTCTCTCTCTCTCTCTCTCTCTCTCTCTCTCTCTATCTATCTCTCTGTCTCTCTGTCTCTCTCTTTCTCTCTGATGTTGGTTCACAGTGGCATGTTGGATCCCGCGGGCCTGCCAGGTCAAGCGTGGAGTCAGACAGCAGGGTCTCTTGTTGGTGTGTGTGTACGTGTGAGGATAAGTGTGCCGAGTGTGTGTGGTGTTAAACGTCAACAACAGAAGACGCACAGTACTTGTGGGGAAACAGAGGGAATTTCTACCAGCACCTGACACACAAAGGACCAAAGAGGGTCCCTGATCGCAGTCTCAGCAGAACTGATGACTACTTAAGGGTAATGTAGGTGTAAGGTAAACAATCATAGCTTTTTTTTTACAAAGCCGATTTGTATACAGTCATAGTAGAAATGTATGTCACAGTATAGAAGTTACTACAATAGACTTTATAAAACATAAAACTTTTTAAAGCTATACACAGCTAAATATTAAGGGTTTAACAATACAGTGTCATAATGTATTGTTTCATAATGTATCATATAATTATATCAGTAGAAATTGTTAAATCAGTACACTATAAAGCTCAGCTTTTACAATGTATCATAACTAGCCTATTAAATCATAGCTAGTACATTATCTCTGGGCTAACATATCAGTTTGGGGTTTAGAACATTACTTCAGTAAACTATAAAGTTTTTTAATCATTGTAGCATGCCTGGCATGGTAGATCATAGCGAATGGCTATAAGCTCCTGGATAGAGCATTAGATTAGTGCAATACAAAAGATATTAAAGCTAGCATGTTATTATTTAGCCAGTGTGGCCAGTGTGTTAGCTCTGGGAAACATTCTGGCTAGTATCATAAATCATGCATTATATCAGGGGTAATATAATAGCTTATGGCTACATCAGGCACTATAAAGGTTTTGGTTCAGATGTTGTACCTGTATGTTTAAAGATGGAAATATCCACTGGGTAGCTTCCATGAGAATTGGACACCTTTAAGGGTATATTTCCTGTTTAAATTCACACTGCTAGAAGGAAAACTGAAGAACGTACAGTATACCAACCAAAAGTTGGTATAGCGAATGCATACACAAAGACGTTCAAAATGACATACACATAGTATCCCAATAAAGCTTAAAAATCACTCAAGGTCCATTTTCCTATGTATTTCTCTGTTTATTTTCTTGCTTCTGCTTCACAGAAGCTAAAAAAAGTCCCTGAAAATAATGTTTTAAGAACTATAATCATCATCAGATCCTGAGGTACAGACACGCAAAAATAGACACGCTTTCTCCAGTAGTTCTAAGAGCTATGAAAAAGTTCTTCTAGTCCAAAAGCACCTAATTTATTACATTCAGACAATGTTGCATTGTACTGAATGGAATTCTGCTTTCAGTAAATAATTAAAATATGAAATCGTACTATAATTGAAAACAAATCACTATGTCTAAAAACTCCTGACTCAACCCCCCCCCAAAACTAAAATTTTATTCATTAACAATCTTCTCAATTACCCCCTTCCTTATTTCAATCACATATTTGGTATTAACTAATGCTAGGTAAATATCATGCTAAATACTAAAGTACATAGAGATGTATGTATTTACAGGAGTCTAAAACCAATTAAGAAAGTCAATTTTTTCACATTTAAAATGTGCAAAAAACTACATGTTCACAAAAAAACACATGTAAATATTGTCATATGAAATGGCCTGATTCTTTCATGTGATCGAACATTTTTCACATGATCACACTTTTTTTGTTTATTTTTCACATGATAATATACAAAACAAACTTGTGACGTGTGAAATAACCACATGTGCCTTATTCACTGTTTCTTTTGTAAGGGAATGCAATGTCAGCAAGAAATACCAGATATGAGTAACCTTTACTTTGTAGCACCCATCCCTACTCATACCTAGCAGTTTACTTACTTACTGTAAAATATGTTGCTACCAAAATCTCTGTCTTTTTCCAACTCTAAATTTTGTGTGAATCAGCTGCCACCAAACACATGGTATATAAATGTGGGACATGGTCATGACCTTAACTATGCAGATAAAATGTGTGATTAATTTTAAAATGCGTACACCAGAGGGAATGTGCTAGAGATAGAGCGAGAGTCATTCATGTGTGTCTATATGTGTATATGAGAGAGAGAGAGAGAGAGAGAGAGAGAGAGAGAGTGAGAGAGAGAGAGAGAGCACCAGTAAATGTCTGTGTATAAGAGTGTTAGAGAATGAATGTTACTTTGAGAAAAAGTCACAGAAAGAGAGCATGTGAAACACTTGCTTGCATGTCTGCATGAAAAACAGAGAGTGAGAATGTGTTAGAGAGAAAGACTGTTTGAGTGAGAAAGACAGAATAAAAAAAAGGAGCAAAAGTGTGAAAAAATTAAGGGGATGGCAAAGCACAAAGAAAATGAAGAGCACAGATGCTGTGTTAACAGCAGACACTTACCTCAACCTCCTTCATACGGCAGCAGAGAGAGAGAGAGAGAGAAAGGGAAGAAAGAGAGAGAAGTAGTTGTTATTGTCTGACAGAAGAACAGATAGCTGTGGTCACTGGCATTTCTGGCCACTCCGGGCTTTTTTCTGCGAGATCTCAGGCATAGTCAAACAAAATATTTCTGTTAAGCACCCAAACCCGCAAATGGCGATGTCCCAGGTAAGCACTTAGGTTGTCTATGCCTAGAAGCACTCCAAGCTATGATACAAACACAAGTTGAGATGCATGTACAAGTAGGCTCCTACTTTTCCCTTGGTGCAACCACAATATGAACTCACACAACACATCACACAAACTGCATGCTTGCAAAATGCAGAATTTAACAGACACAGCAAAGCAACAGGGCCATCAACAAGCAACAGATAAAACAGAAAAAGAAGGGCAAAGTGATAGAAGTGTTAACAAATTACATTCTTTTCCACCCAATTACTCAAGCTAAGAAAAAACAATTAGGGAATCAATAACTTGGACTGTAGACGTGTATTGCACCCACGTTGTGAGATCCCGGACTCAGGATCTGGTGCAGTGAGACCGGGAGAGAACTCCAGATCCGGAATTTCAGTCTGGGGTTTAAGTTCACCGATCTCATAGATAGCTTCAACTGACTAGACTATTTGCTTCCTGCTTTGCAAAGTATTGGTTTTGCCTAGCATTCCATACTGAGCATTATTTTATTTCCCAGTGCTGTTTTTGTGGGGTTTTTTGACTCTGCTTGGTCTTTGGATAACGATTTTTGGAATTAAGATTAAACTGTTTGCATGCTGCATTTGAGCCTCTGTTTCATTCCTGACAAACGTCAAGCACATTTTTACTGTTTTCTCACATAAGTACATCTGATCCTGAGAACTGGTGAATAAATATAATATATGAAAACAAAATAAATAAAATTTAAAACTTATGTTCAGGATATACAAATAATGAATAAAAATAAATTACATCTAATTATTTTTTTGTCTGCCTGACATTGATGTGATGATGCTTTATGATATTCTTGTGTCTGACATCTCACTTAAGGAACTACAATT
This sequence comes from Arnoldichthys spilopterus, assembly GCA_037974385.1. Lineage (NCBI taxonomy): Eukaryota > Metazoa > Chordata > Actinopteri > Characiformes > Lepidarchidae > Arnoldichthys > Arnoldichthys spilopterus. The sequence goes on along the minus strand of JBBPDA010016562.1, from coordinate 5,830 downwards.
ATTGTCCAGAGTTTCTGCGATAAACACTGTTGCCTGCATTGCACCTGAAATATAATGCAGCTCCCCAATGGAATCCTGGGATAAAGCAAGAAAAAAAACAACATCATTACAAAACAAAATGTGGCAGAATATTCATTTTACGTGATTATCCTGTTTACATAATTGCTGGAAGCCAAAAATGTAAGTGAAAATGAAATTTGATTGAGCAAGCAGCCCTGTTATTAACTGCACCATGTGCCAGATTTGTACAAACGGCATTTCCAGAAAAGCTAGGACAAACACACCTGAAAACCCAAAAGAAACCACAAAAGCTAATATTATTCCATAAAGTCTATAAAGATAATGCTTTTTATGAACTATAAAAAACAAAATGTACAAATAAATTTGATGAATGCTTTTAGACAAGGGTTTGCCATTCAAGGCTGAAAAATATTACAAAGCCTAAAATGCTCTAGAAAACTAGGGATATATTTTTAAATGTAATAAAAACAAAATGTTAATTCACATAAACCTTTATTTAACTAACAAAAGTACAAAAATGCAATAGTTTTACTGACCAACGTAATTGTATTTTGTTATTTGATGGCTGAACAATCTCACAAAACTTGAGACAGAGACATGTTCACCATTGTGTTTTATAACTTTTCCTTTTAATAACACATTTTATTCGTTTTGGAACTAAGGAGACAAATTGTAGTAGGTTTGCAATTGTAAATGTCCATTCTTGTTTGATATAAGACTTCAGCTGCTCTGCACAGTTAGTGATCATCATTTTCTGATTTTCTTCTTCATGAACCTCTATACATTTTCAATAGGAGATATATCTGGACTGGTCACAGGGCTGTTAAGCACACACAATCTGTGTTTTTGAAGCCACACTCTTGTAGCTTGTGCAGAATGAGGCCTGGCATTGTCTTGCTGATATAACCATGGACTTCCTGCAAAAAAATCTGAAATTTGTTTATATTTACAAAATGTTTTGAGTGTTTACTGATGAACTCATATGTATTTTGTAAATATAAACACATGTTGAATTTGACACCTGCAACAAAAAAAAGGAAAACAGGTGTTTTTACCATTGTTTTACATAATCTTTCCTTTTAATTACACTATTTAATCACTTGGGAACTGAGGAAAATAACAGCTTTTCCCCCATAAATAAAGGAACAGGTCTGGACTGCTGGCACATACACTATGTGTCTACGAAGCCATGCTGTTGTAGCATGTTCAGAATGAGGCCTGGCTTTGTCTTGATAACCATGGACTTCCTGGGAAAATGCATCCTCTCAATGGCAGAATATGTCTCTCTAAAATCCCAAAATATGCCTCGGTGTCAATAGAACCTTTGCACCCATGCCATGGAACCTGATTCCACTCGCCAAACCATGACAGATGTTGGCTTTGGCACCATTCCCTCATAACGGTCCGGATGGTCCATTTCTTTGGCAGAGAGACTTCAGAGTTTTCTCCCCAAAAACAAAGTGAATGGTGGACAGCACATATCTTCCGGTTCATCTGATATCAGCTCAGGTCCAGAAAACTCAGCTGTGTTTCTGAATAGAATTCAAATTTGGCTTTCTCTTTGCATAATAGTGTTTTAGGTTGCATTTCTGATGTAGTGGCAGACTGTGTTAAGTGACAACAGGTTTCCAAAGTCCTCCTGAGGCCATGTTATCAGTAGTATTAGTAATTTTAAATTATATTTCTCAGCCCTTAAGATATGTAATAAGTCCTTTTTTGGCAAAGGAGAAAATACTGTAGAGAACCACTGGTCTGTTGGTTGAGGCATTTGTGGGGTTCAATTAACATCATTTTTTTAATGGCAAAATGAAACCTTATATGGTGGTTACATCAAAGAACTCAGGGCAAATCATTCCCTGTTTAACTGTAAGGCAGCAACACAGGCTGAGCTTGTACATTTGAACATGAAAAAACATCATGGTTAGAGAAACAGGTAAAAATGTATATAAACCAAACCTCTATTAACATGAAAGTGAATGTAACATGAGTAAATCAGAGATAATCAAGAGAAACCTAAATCACAAAGAGTTCTAGGTTATATTTTAAAGCCTGTGAGTTTCTGTTGTTTACAAGTGACAGGTAAAAATGACAGTCATTCAGTAAATCTTTACCTTTTTCAGGATGACAATATGTAAAATTAGATACTCCTACAAGACCAAACAGCTAGTGCTACTCATCAGCAAAGAATCAGAGGGAGTGTGAGCAGTGATTATGATCACACACAGAATTCACAGGCTTTGTAAGAACTGAGGGAAGTGTTGTTTGACTTTCTATTAATGACTGTGAGCGATGTTGCTAAAATCGTGTAGAAAACTCATTATCAGGGCCTGTATTATGAGCCATTAAATTGTGATTATCAACACTCTCCCTCACTCTCACTCTCCTTTCAGCTGTTTCACTGAGACAACCCAGCACATGTGATGTTCTGCTTACTCTACCAAGGAAACACACACACACACACAAAACAAGATGCTCTCCAGACTCCTTTATCTCTTGCAGCCATCCACACTTGTCTTAGCACTGCGGGTGCATAGAGCAAGGTAATAAACTTCTTATCTTTATGAGGAAAAATACAAAGCATATAATCATTAATTTGTGTAACTGTGTGTTTCTGTGTGAGTAAATAAATAAAGAAAACCTATGACAAACATTCATGAATAACTGCACCACTGCGAATCTCCTTTCTATCAGGTGATGTCTTAGTAACAGGTAATAGCCATCAAACATGTCGCAATTGCAATAAATGAACAGTGGGGGACCAATTGATAGAAGCTAGTAATAACCAGTTAGAACAATTTCATTTGAATAATGCTAACCAGTTGGTACTGGTTTTTCTTTAAGTTCTAGTTTTTTTTTCATTTTTTATACATAGATAAATGTAGAAACAGTCAAGCATGATGTCCTATTGCTTATGGCTTCAAAAACTGAAACGAAGACCTTACACATTAGCATAACTACCAATCTTATAAGTATATCAAACATGTTTATGATGCAATGACACTAAACCACAGATGTACTAAATAATACTGAATAAATAAATCATGTTAGGGGTGCCTTAGAGGCCTGTATTATAAGTGAGATCAATCTGGAGTATCGCTAAGAACACAAGTATGAGTATCAGGAGTGCTGTAACAACACAAAAATATGAAAATATGAAGTATCTCTACAAAAAGAAAAGCTAATGGCTAAGCATTACAGCTCCTAATATAAGCAGGCGTCAAGTAATAACTCACTGCAACCAAGAACTAAAGCATGTTTGTAAAATGTATACTTGAATAAACAATTACAAGGGGTAATTGCTGTCACTGGTTTCTCCTGAGAAAGCAGCATGCAAAATAATCTGATTAAAACATCTTCTTCAACACAGCCTTTTCTACAAATAAAAAAATTGAGAACAAAATACGTAACGATTAGAACATATAATGTGCTGGACTTTATAAAAAAAAGTACATGAAACATAAATGTGGAAGATTTTAGACATGCACTCAACACATCAGTAACTGCAAATATGAACAAGGGTATAACCAGATTTCAGTCAACTGTTAAGTCCGAAATAAAAAAAGTGCTCTGGGGGTCTTACTAAGAGGGCTACTGTAACTTCCAAACTTCCAACATATTTATGTCTGTTCCAAGCTCCTAATAAAACATACATAATGTCTCTTACAAGATTCAGATGCCTGCAGTTATGTCAGGTTTTATGCAGGAACTAGGTGGGAGTGTTTGCAATTTAAAGTTTTTATTTTAAGAAAAACAAACAGAAAATGGAAACATAGACTCGAAGCTAGAGAGAAATTACACGGCATAGACATAGCATGGACAAATCACAGAAAGTGATAACAAAGACCAGACAGCCATAAGGCCAATAATACAAGAGTTTAAATACAAAGATAGAACATGAAATATCTTAGGATGGGAAGCAGACACGGAACTAAACAAAGCTAATGGCAAATGATCGCAGTACATGACTAAGGCAGAGGACAACATAAGGTTAAGTAAAAACAATGACAAATGTCCATGTAAACATGACTAAGACAGGGTAAAACAAGGTAAAACATACTACTAGAAATCCCTAATGCTGAACAAAATACACACATTCAATACTTGAGTGACAGTAGATGCACCTGTAGTAAAGTACTTGCTCTGAATGTAATTAAATATAAAAGTACTGTGAGATATTTTTAAAAATCCTGAACTGATGAAATTGCACTTCTAATCCAGTCTTTTGGGATATTAGTTTTAAATATCTGATATAAAAAAACACACATATAACAGTTATAGTACTCTGAATACTAGGAGTTGTCCAGTCCTAGTTATAGCTGCCTACACAGGACTGGATATTCTGTGTTTAGAGAAGGGAGCGGAAGGGGCACAGTGACTGGTTTATTTGTTAGAGTGAATCATATTCCTAGAAACTAGAACTAAGAAACCCAGTTTTATCTTTTATCTTGCAAAAAGAAATGGAGCAAAAAAGTATATTTAATTGTGCAATGTAGTTGAGTGAAAATACATGTTTTAGTACAGTAATAAAGAATATTTACTTTGGCACTATCCACCATTAGCTTAATAACTGAAGTCACATAGTCACAGTTTGACACTGAAAATGAATAATTAGCAAGACTCCATGTTTTGATTGAAGTAAAGCTTTAATGCAGGCTGTCTTTCCTGTTAAAAGGTAGGTGTGACCTTGTCTGGCCTTTAGCACTAATAAATGCATTAAGTATTAAAGATTTAACCTCCCCTCTTCACTTACTCCCCAAACAGCCTTGTTCAGCTAAACTCCTTTCATTTGTAAAATAATTCTATCTCTCGTACATTGATTAAAGCGTCTTGTCTCTACTTTTCTCATACCTCCCTATTTCATGTTTCAGCGTAGCTTTTAAGTATAAATGGAATGAAATAAGAAAACATTAGGAGGGTGGGCTATGGGTAGCTGCAAGTGTTGCTTTGAATTCAAGTGCTCTTCTAGTTGTGAGATAATTTAGTTGTTTGTATGTTTGTTTTTAAATAAGATTTTCAGATCTTTGGTTTCCTGCGTCTGGTAGCTTTTTCTTGTTGGGCAAGAGACATATCATACTATTCCCTAATAGTTTCACGTAAGGTCTTCTGAGTAGACAAAAAGCTGTGACAAAACACCCTTGTTAACCTTATGAGCAGGTGTCAAAGACATAGATTAAACCTAGTCTTGGAAAAAGTTCCAGTGATGATTTTCCACTGGTGATGCATGTGCTGAAAATAAACCTGACAATCATTGAGTTTTCCTGAGAATCAAGTTTTATCAAAATTTGTAATTAGTTATTAGTTACTACTTTCAAAAATAATTAAATTGCTTGGGAAATTAACTTTATCCATTCATCTTCTAAGCCGCTTCTTCTATTTCAGGTCAGAATGGAGCCAATTTCAGCTGACTATGGGCCCAAAGCAAGGTACAATCAGGACAGGAGGCCAACCCATAGACAAACAACCATTCACACACACTCATGCCTATCATAATGCAGAGTATACAATCAACCTTTTGCAAGCCTTTGAACAGTGAGAGGAAACCAAAGGACACAGAAGAAACCCACGCAAACACAAAGAGAGCTTGCAAACTCCATACAAAAAAGCCTGTGGTCGACCCGGGGAATGAACCCAGGACCTTTGAGCTGTGAGGCGACAGCACTCGCCACTGCACCATTCTGGTAAGTAACTTTATGTTACTTCTAAATGTTTGCTTTAATTATTTTCTTAATGTACATCCATCCATCCATCCATTTTCCAACCGCTTCTTCCATTTCCGGGTCACGGGGAAGCTGGAGCCAATCCCAGCTGA
>JBBPDA010016542.1:0-16180 GCA_037974385.1 Arnoldichthys spilopterus | reverse complement strand
TGTTGGTAGCTGCCCGCTGCTCCACGTGTGCATGTGTGATGGGTTAAATGCAGAGGTCACATTTCGTTGTGGTGCATAAGTGTGTTCATAATGACAAATGGTCACTTTCACTTCACTTGAAGAGGCTCATGAAGAGGTTTCCACTTTGCGGTTAGTTACTACTCATTGATTCATCCATATGGTTCCCATGAGTAATGTCCAGGATGGTCATTAAAAATGTACAAAGCTCTTTTAGAGATGCAATCTGCTTTAATTTTAAATACTTTAAATCAATTATAATTCATGAAATATATATTTATAAAATTAAATTCCATTGTTTACTTTCAAACATGAAGAAACATGGACGAGGGCTTTTAAATGTCATTATGTATTGAAAAAAACTCATCAAAACATTGTGTCTGGCATTTATATGCCTAATGTACACATTTACGCATGAAACACTATATGACAAAGTTCTATTTTATGTTTGTTCCTGGGTACAGAGTGTATTGTCCTGATCCAGTTATGCCTAAAATCAGTAGAAAATGCCTTTTGTTCCACCAAAATTTTGCTTCTGTGGTCAGGACAGTGACCTTTTGAAATGTAGCTGTTTTCAAGAACATTCTCGATTCACTTTAAATGCTAAGAAGACTTCCAGAATATTCTGGAACTGGGAGAACTGTCCACAAGTTTCTAGGACATTCTGGAATCTTTAAGAACTTTCTGTGACTGTCCAGAAAAGAGTAAAAATCATTTTACCTGTTCTGCAACTATAAATATGAAAATGTTGTGGACTGAGGTCATACAATCAAAAGTTTTTGAAGAATGTAGCTGTTTTTACAGAGGCGTTAGACATAAACAGTTGAACTATAATTATATATTTAAAGGCCAGGAACAAAGATAGTGTAACATTGTGTAATTGCATTCAAACTCAACACGTTAAATGTTTTTAGTTGTCTGAGTTCATCGGTTCTCTCTGTTGTTTTGTTCAGGAAGCAGTGAGGATGGAGAGAAAGACTAAAGACTGAACTGTTGTCTGAAAGCGTTTGGACTTAAGGACAAACTGTAAATGTTGGAGAGACTTCAGACACTTTGAAGGCCGTGATCGCTTCTCAGGCAGAATTGCTGTCTTTTTTTGAAGATGGAAATGAGGACGATGGCACCTAGTGAACCACCAGTGTCCACATACTCTCCTCGTGTTCTCTTCCTACACTTTGTTCAGCAAACGAGACATGTTTCCGTCTTTCCAACCTCAGAGCGATCTCCGTGAACTGCAGTGTTTTTCATCTGTGCAATTCGAAGGAACCCGTCTTGCTTCACACGCTTTAGCGCTTCCTAAGTGTCCTGCTCCTCATTCGTCTTTCTACATGCAGAGGAATTTCGCTTCTTTCTGTTCAAAATTTATCCCTGAAAGACTGAGCTGAAACTCAGCTGGAGGAATTTTTATAGAACACTCATCAGCCAATGGGCTCACACACAGTTGCGTCATTTGTATCGTATGGTACTCGCCTTTTACTTTGAAACACTGGATTTTACTTCTTAGGGGTGAAATTTAGTGTGAAATGCTTATTTGTTATAGGAAGTAACTTTGAAATAGGAGCAACACTCATGTCATTCTGCCTCTTTGCAGTCCTTCTGAAGATGTTTTTGCACAGTGTTTTGCCACTCTTAGTAGACTCATAGAGAAGTACAGTTTACTATACCTAAGAAAAACCACTCTTGTTGCAGCAAAAGGCTTTTCGCGCTAGGTTTATATTGAAACCAGAGAGAAGCCTTATTCAAAAGGGTAAAGAGGTCCTTAGCTTGTCAAACGCAGGTCGACTGATTCTTTTAGACTTCCTGTTTTGTTGTACACAGTGCCTGTAATGCCTGATGTCCATTCACATGTGGTTGCAAGGTGTTTAACCCTACTCCCCCTCTAAGCTTATGACCGGCGGTTATGATCCCTGCACCACAAGCGGTAGGGAGTAAATCACACCCTTATCTTGATGAGATGTACCAGTGTGGAGGAGCGGTTTATGAGGGGGATCGTGATGAAAACAAAGAAAGAAAAGAATGTTTGCATATACATGTTAAATGAAGACAGGAATGCGAAAGAACGCTAAACATTTTGGACCATTTTGCTGTTTTCTACGTTATTGTTTCCAAATTAACCAAATGGTTGTTGCAATTCATTGAGCAGCTGAGATATTTTCTTCCATTTAGTTTAAATATAAGTATACTGTTAATGCCATGATGTCATATCGTGCTTGATCATGTGTGTAGATTTTCATCTGTCACCTTCACTTAGAATGTAATATGATTGGTAACAGTGATCATGGAATGTGCTTCATGTGAAAGGACTGATGTTTGCAGGACTAGACCTTTGCAAGATGTTCAGAACACAGTAATGGGTATTTGTAGCCCTAGATTGGAGAGTCAAGTCAAGTAACCTAGTTAATGTCCCCGCATTAACTCTAAAGAGCAGCTTATGAACAGACACTAAAATTTCCACATAGTTTTCACTTACGATTAGGACATTACTGATCATTTCAGTGAGCCAGATGCTGTGTTAAGGAATTTTCCTGTATGAAAAGTGTTTGAAGATGTGTTTAGTATGTACATAGCTTTGTATCGAATCGAGTAAGCTAAAGAATTGACAGGACAAGCTTTTTATCTCTGAATATTTACAACCATGGGAAATTGTTTTTTTCTCTCTTTTGGATGGTTTAGCTTAATTGTGGAAACCCTGAGGCTCCAGACCGGGATGAATAATCGGGTGCGTAGGTGATAATTGTCAGTGTAATTCAGTACAGGAAGCTGTGTTTTAGAGCAGTTCAGTATGTGTATTACCAGCACTCTTTTAGTTGATCTTGAACTTTTATTTAAGGAAACTCTTTGGTTTTATTCTACAGTATATACATTTGCTTAATCTTGCACATCTTGGAAAAAGTGTAACTTAATGTTGAACTGTACCGATGTATATAAAGGTTAAATTTTGTCTGTAAATTGGGAATGATGTAAGTTCTAGGGGTAAGGTATCATTTTGTAATTTAAAGCTAAAGTATGACATATCGCGGTTTAAAGATGATCAAAAAATGAAAAGGTTGAAGTAAGTAAAAAAAACTGAGAAATGCAGGTCATGTCCTTATAACTTGTAAATTTTAAAAATGGTGATATTTTTACTTCATATTGATCATGCTTAGTGTAACTGAATGAATTGTTTATAATTACACTGTTTATTATTGAAATAAATGAAAAATTACCTCTGTTTCCCTGATCTCATGAACATATTTACTCATTACTGTATTGTACTGTTCTGTTGAACGCTGCTTACTGATGCAAACGGTTTCTGTGCTTGTGTACACATTTATTGAGAAAACATAACATCATACACATTAAAAGAACTGAAAAATATGTACCAGGTCAGTAAATAAGGTTCTGTTAAACCTTTTGCGATGATGCAGTGGTCATGGTGGAAGCCAACGTTTTTAATGAAAGCATCAGGAAACAACATCAGGTGTGTAGGACAGACAAAAAAAAAATCGGAAGTAGGAAGTGAAAGTAAAACCAAGAGCTCATAAATCCGATTAAACCATATGATTCAAATGGAAAAAAATAATAGAAAAAAGCCGTAGTCAGTACAGCCAAGTCAGGCATTGTCTTATCTCTAATAGACAAACTCAAAACACACAGGTACACGCAGAAAAGTCACATTTGGTTGAAATGAGGTTGGGACTCAGGGGTTGACCGTGTTCAGAGCAGTGGGCTCAGGCATGCAGCACAGGCAGTTGCAGTAATGAGGAAAACAGTGGAGGGTTCATGGGGCCTAACATCCTGCAGCATTCCCGTTCACCTGTGCCTGGCTCCGGCTGGGAAAAGGGCTGCGAGCAGCCGCACGCTGAGCCTCTGTGGAATTCCCCCTCACTGACAGGTGATCCCATCCTCCCTGTGTGAGGACACAATTGAGTCAAGTCAGTTTGCTTACCAGTGCCTTTTTACCATATTGATCACTTAATGTCTTAACAGAGGGAAGCGCAAGAATGAAGACTCACCCCAATGCCGAAATCCCAGGTCAAGCCTTTAGGCTGCATGGGCCGCACTCCTAGCCTGTGGCACACAGTGCCTGAGCTTTCTGAAGGATAAGCCGGGACCTTATCAGCTATGATCCAAACCTGGAGAGAAGAATGAGAAAGCATGAACTGGTCCTGAAAGACTCCACACGGAGGTTTGTTCTGTGGGCAGCACAGGAGTTGTGCTGTACAAGATCAACTGAATATTTTTCATGCTTATTCCTATGGCTTGTCTTGAACTATGCCAATGTCCATTGTAGAGATTGAACGTCCTTTGAAATATATCTGATGCAACTGCATTGTTTGAACACCAATATTTACAAATGATCACCACTGATCAACACCCCCCCCCCATAATTTTCCTTAATTTTGCTAAAAATTTGAGAATGATCCTGTGAAAACACAAAATTAGTATTGTGAAGCGAATCATGGGCTTTTTTAACTTTTAGAATTTCCAACATAAGTCATTTGAAATAACTTCGGTTTTACAGCTTTCTGGCTTCCTACTGACAATTTGAAATCTATGTAGTTGCACGGGACTCCAAAATACAGAGTTTTATACATGTATCTGAAACCGGATCATATTCATACCGTTAAAAACAATAGATCCCGACCCCTGAACAGTAATGTAGACCGTCTACAAGGTTCTGACCTGGTCAAGAGGTCCAACGGAGACCCTACACACATTACCAGAGATGAGCTCCCACACAGATCCCTGAGGATAACTTGGGGTCAGACCCTGCCTGTACCACAGATTGCCTGGAAGAACAGACACATGCTACACCAATGCTCGATCGAAAAAGTGTACAACCATGTGCTTGTGCCAAGTTCATTTTCACAAAGCCACGTCAATTCTGCGAAGGAAGAGCTGCTTTTCACACTTACTGTTTTCATCCACAGCATAAACTGAGGTTCTGCCCACAGACACCTGTCTGAGGGTCTGCCTAGGGGGAGAGGGAATGTGGTACCAGCACTCGCCTGGAAAAATCACATTTACTTGCGTCATATACCAGTGGCGTACTACAAATGATTAAGTACTTTGAAACACATCACTTGACAACTGCTTGTCCTGCCCTTTCCTCAGCGCACCTGCAGGGCTTTGGGCTGATACAGAGCCACGGTAGAAGACTGCTCCATCCCGGGCAATGGCCCACACCTGGTGGCCCCCTCCGATACAGATGGACTTAAAGGGCTGGTCTGTCCCTACGTGGAGCCAGGAGCTGCCCTGTAGGTTGGTCACAGTTAGACAGAGAAGCTTTCATTGACACTGCAGAGGCAATCAGTACATAATGTTGACCCAGCAGATACTGTAGACAATTCTAACGGGTGAATTTACTCAATCAGGCTTTACTGAAGCTCAGGCCTTGTGGACTGAACTGCAGTGATACGCCAGGTTCTGACAATGTCTGTGATACATGCATTGCTGTGTAAGATGAGGACAGAGGCATTACATATAGAAGGGGTGTTTCCTTACCGCTGGGTTGTGAGCAGTAACTCCCAGACGGCACAGCACATCCCCCTTCTCACTGATGGCCCACACAGGCACCTGCTCCAGACTGCTCTGAGCCAGGCATGGCAGGATGGTGACATCAATCAGCGGGATGGGAGGGACTTTCTGCCAGGGCCCAGTTAATGTAATCTTGCACTTCCTGTGGAAGAGGACAGGTCCATAGTAAGCTTAATCTCAAGCTAAAACCAAATGCTAATTTCTTAATAGAAACTTCAATGTAAGTTAAACAGGCCACAATTCCTAAAATCTGATCAAGTCTACAGAAAAGAAAATCATAATCATAATTTTTTTACCGGACCCATCGCCGTCTTCTCACAAAATCCTTCATGGTCTTATAACCATGAAATGTCCTAAAAATGACACACAGATTACATCATAGGTAAGTCAGATAGACACAAACCACTGTAATTGTGTGCTCATAGAGAGACGACCTACACTGGAAAATCTGCAGCATACTGCCAGCCCTCTTTGTCTGTTCCTCCGGGGGGGCTAAAGTCAACGGCCCAGTCGGACACCTGCAATAAGATTCCCAGAGTGTTGATAAATATTTGTATGCATTCACAACTCCCTATTACACACTAAACGTGTTACTGTTTATATGTTTTACAACAATTTTTTTATAGCAGGAATGTAGATAGGGGCACCAGCGTTGGAGCAGTTCTTTATGCCTAAAACATTCAGACACGGTTATCAATTGTAAAAATCTAGGAACAAATTTTAATGTGTTTGTATTTTCTATATTCCACTTAATAGGTTCTTCAGTTTAACTTCTATATTCAATGTAGTTTTTAATACAGTGTTTCCCATACACTGATTTAACTGTGGTGACCCTCTACAATATCTCCCACCCCCTTCCTTCCCTATCAGTTGGGTTGTCAAGATTAGCACACTGTGCATAGGCGCCAGCAGCTGTAGCTCGCACCCTGATGCTTGTTGTCATCCCAAACACACCCACCCACGAGATGACAAAAATCGATCACACCCCACACCCAGTCAATGACAACTTTTGTGATACAGCTTTATTGTCAGGGTTAGCATGGTTAGCAAGAATTCTTCAAAAAACGCTGAAAATTCTAATCCTGACAAAAACAAAAAATCTAATTTCATGAAATACCCTGATGAATCCTTACCAAACCAAATCACCACCTTTTTGTTATTTAAAGTGAAAGTGACTTATTTTGTCATTGTGAACACACTTAATCACACACATACTTATGCGCACCTTAAGCAAATATGATCTCTGCATTTAACCCATCACACCTGCACATGTGGAGCAGCGGGCAGCTATCAACAGTGCCTGGGGAGCAGTGAAGGGAACCTCAGGGGTGCCTGGGCCGAGACCCAGGTCACAAGGGCAACATCATAATCACTAGGCCACCACTGCCCTTGGGTTTTTCACCAAAGGTAGTTATTGCCACTTCCCCACATGTAACTAGGTCTCCCTCTAACTGACTGAACCATAGTAGAAGGCGGACATATGCTTAGTTCAGACAACTGAAGCCAGTTACCTTTTGGAAGGTTATCTTTTTGGATGGCATTGGGCAGCTCTTCATACTTCAAGGAGAACACTGACTGCCAATTCAGGTCAGCTAACAGATGCCTTCATAGGCTATAATGTGTGATGGGGGAGTGGGCAGCCAATTATGGTCTCTTGGACTCCTGGCCACAGATAGCTATAGCACCACCAGGGATTGATCCCGCATTCTCCTGATGAAAAGGCTAACTTTACAGTGTGTAAAAATCATTATACATTGCACTATACTGGATTTTGCTGTGCTTCACCACCACTGTGCTGCTCTACATCTACAGTCCACTACACCTACCCATGTCCACTGTGGTGAGGGTGGTCTGGTGTTCTCCTTGGTGCACTCCTTCAGTCCAAGAGAATCACTCCACATGTGCCTGTCGGTGGGAAGGCCCCTGCGTAGAACAAGAGAGTTGAAGAAGATGATTCAATGCTCAAGGCTAGAGAAAGACATCAGGACGTGTTGAGATGACACTTACTTATCTGTGTATCCTGTCACAGGGTTCCACCGCTGATTCTCGTAAATATAGACATTTCTTACATCAGCCATTGTGTGCTGATTCACTTCACCACCTGACATAAAGTGATTATTTTAGCATATTAGGTATGATTTACAGAAGAGTGCTAGTACATGTGGTTAGAACATGCCATTCACAAATAAAAACAGGCCCAGTGTAACTTGCAAGCATAAGCAAGACAGCAAGACAAGTGTCAGCTAGTTAAAGGAGTACTCCAGTGCTTCCCAGCTTAATCTCTATTTTCAGTATCTGTGTTAAAGTGTCAGTTACAATGGACAACATATGGAGGAAAGAACAGAAAACCCACTCAAAACACATCTATGATGGGAGCTTCTGAAAAGTTTAAAATATGATATAGTCCTATGCAAAGATTTGAACACCCCTGGTCAAATTATATTCACAAATAGTAACATTCAGTGGACAAACTCTATTTATTTGCAGAGTTTAATATATTGCAAAACTAGCAAACGACAATCTACAGAGGATGCTCGCCTCATCACCTCATCCTGCTCACTTGGCGCAGGTTATTTTGTGTAATTTGGGCTAATGGTTTGGCCGAGTTGGCGAGTTACCAAGAAAAATCACCTGATCAGACCATGGATGAAATGCATCACTAACGGTTACATCTGTGACAGATGTTTTATCTTCAGTATGTGCCTCCTACCTGCCTCCAGATGCCAACCTGTTGAGCGGGAGGCATCTGGAAGTGCGTGTTTGCTTCAGTTGGCCTAACCCTTGCTGCGATTAGCTGTGAGATAGCATTAACACTAGGCTATCAGTGTTATAGCTGTACAGTGTCAAAATAAGTGAGAAGTGATAGAACCGCACTCTGCTCATATCCTGTTTACATCATATATATTTGGACACTGACTTACATTAGCCCACTGTCATTTCAGCTGTGTACTCCCATATAGCATCACCAACCAGACAGTTAACCCTCTGTGCAGTCGTCTTTTACTGATGTTTGTCACATTTCATGTATGGACAGACAGAAGTGTTTATGCGCAAAAGTCAGGGAAATAAATCGTGGTTCCTATGACACTGAGGGATTTTATTTACACTTAAAATATCAACAAAGCGTTATTTGACTCTTGAATTTTTATTTATTATATAGTACAAATTCAAAACTATACCTTGACACTGATTTTGAGGAAGAATCAGTCATGTGAGAAAGTTTTACTAAAGTTTTTAATTTTCAAACACTGGATAAACACAAGTGAAAAAGTACTTCCAGTTTCTATGGTTTTCTGATATACATGTGCAATCTAGAAGAAAAGACCATATTTTTTTCCTTCTGGAAAACTAGTCTTATCTCTGAGGAAACAAATCACAGAGATTTACAGCTTAATTTAAAAATACCTTCACGAAAATGTTCAATAAAAATGTGCCTAAATATTTATTGGTAATTCAGCAACTGCACATTGGCTTCTGTGGTAAATGTGTTTTGAGCCATTCGTTTTTCGGGTTCTCTTTTAGAGTAAAGGGACATGCATTATTATGACTATGCTACAGGTGCAGCAGAGAGATTAAGTTGTAAAAAACTATGGAGCATTCCTTTACACTAGCTCTTACTCTCACTACAGAAAGTCCAGTTCACCTTGTGCTTTACCCTGAGCTTGGTTCCCCCTGCAGCCCCCTGTGTAGACCCAGGCGGTGTGATCACAGCCGATGCCCCACACCACACCCAGACTGTTAGACTCCACACAAAGTAGGTGACCAGGGACCTGACGCCAGAACCTGAGCTCACACACATACACAGACAGCCACTAGCATGCGTGCCAAGCCAAACTACTGGTAGACGGCAATGTAGAATACACAGTGAACTGAAGACATGATCGAGCAAAAATGACAGACGTTCATTGGAGTGAGTGAACACAGAACCAGTACCAGATGATGAAGCTGATGTGAAGATGCAACAAGATGCAGATGCAAACCACAGTTAAAGACAGATGAGAGCAAGAATGAGTGGAAGAATTTGGCAGGTCTTACATCTGGTCACAGGGCAAGTACTGAGTGGGTGCCTCCAGGCTGGGGGACGGGTCATGCACCATGATATCCCCTTTAGAGGTGACAGCCCAAAGTGCTTGTTTGGAGGGAGGACCTCGGAGAGCCCTGGACTCACAACATGACTCACTCAA
This sequence comes from Arnoldichthys spilopterus, assembly GCA_037974385.1. Lineage (NCBI taxonomy): Eukaryota > Metazoa > Chordata > Actinopteri > Characiformes > Lepidarchidae > Arnoldichthys > Arnoldichthys spilopterus. Next base: position 6,458 of record JBBPDA010016542.1, on the reverse strand, counting down.
CAGAGACAGCTGCATGGAACACACACACACACACATCTTAATCATGTCAATACACATCCTCCTGGCTCAAGGCCACACTGCCACAAATCAGATGCAGACGATTAAAATTTTACAACCAGCTATTCAATCCAGCCATGACCACCAGTTAAGCCTTTGGTATCCCACTGGAAAATGGAATTACATTGCCACTGTTAATTCATCTATTCCAGAGTCCAGATAGCATATACTGAAATATAGATGCATAGGAGTTTCAGACAAAGGAGAATTGTAATGGAACTAATGGAATATGTACTAGATAACTGGTCAACAGCTCAATCCACTCTGTTTAGTGCCATGTACAGCAGTTTGTAACTCCTAGAACTTGTACATATATGCATGAAAAACAACAGGGAGGGCTCCAGCCCTGTCTACAAATCACTTGTATGGTTGCAGGTTTTCATTGAAACTAGGAATGTTACAATTATTTGATTAAAATCGATTAATTAATTTACAAAATGCATAATTTAACACCTTTAAGCACCCAAATCACTCTTGTGAGCATCATTGGGGCATTAATCGTGTGGGGCAGTGGTGGTGTAGTGGTTAGGGAGTTGCCCCTATGACCTAAAGGTCAGTGGTTCAAATGCCAAACTGGTATACTTACCACTGTGGTACCTGTGAATAAGGTACCATCTGCAAGCACTGCCCACATCAACTGCCCACTGCTCTTACATGGATGGGTTAAACGCAGAGGTCACATTTTGTTGTGGTGCACTGTGTGCGGTGCTGTGCAGTGTTCACACCAGCATGATCACATAAATGTGTGAATTTGTATGTATTTATGAATAAGTAAAATTATTTGTTAAAATGATCTGCAGGTTACATGATTACCAATACAGTGAAGAGTAACAGTCATATTTTTCAACCAAGCAGGTGATTGTAGCCACACTGAATTTGTGCATAAGAACAGACACACTCAAACTGTAGAGATGTGTTCTAGTCCCTCTTTCCAGTGGCTTTGTGTGTGTGTTACTGTGTTACTAGTTCCCAGTTACATTTACTTTTATTTACCCAGTTCTCCAGGTCTTGAAAGGACTCAGTAGCAAGTAGAATAGGCCACCTCTGTCTGGTCCTCTCAGCTGTATAAACAGCCAGTGTGTACAGGGACTCTTGAAATACTGGAACAAGAGCAGTCACCTCCCTTATCACAGCATACAGATACTGAGACAGGAGGGTCAGAGAGCCAAACAAAAGGTTGTTAGTTTGATTATAAATGCTTTATAACACATACTGTAATAGACACTGAATGCATGATTAAGTATCACATCATTTACATTATTATAGGCCACATTAAATAAGCAAGACCCATCCATAAGGTGCAATACTGTCCATTCATGGTAAAGCTAGAAGTTTTAGCATGGACTGCTTTTGAATGAGGTGCAGTAAATGGCTCATTTAAGGCACAATGACAAAACAGCCTATTTAATTCTAAGAGATATAAAGACGGAAAATGTAAAAATGAGATGTTTTTGCTCCAGAAAACCACAAGAATATTGTAAAGTAATAATAAAAAAAAATATTGTAAAAAAAAAAAAAAATACAAGATGACTGTGAGACACATGCCCTTAAAGTAAGAGCGCTTTAAATTCTACTTTTACTGAAGTCTTTGTCTAAGGGAATTAATTTAAATGTTTTAACCACATACTAAATTATTCATACTCTGCGTTTCTGTTCTTTCTTTTTTTGTCTCATCACTGTTTTACTGTTACTCAGATCTCTCGCACATTTTTAGCCCTAATACTTCTTTGTTCTTTTTGTTTCTTAGCCTAAATAACAATATTTTTATTGGAGTATTGAGTATATTAGTTAGTCAAGTCAAGTTTATTCCTATAGCGCTTTTTACAACTGACGTTGTCACAAAGCAGCTTTACAGAATCCATAGAAGAGCAAACCAAAAGGTGACAGAGGCGAAAAAAAACTCCCTAAGCTGTTATTGTGGTGACAGAGAGTGTCTGTTGATTTTCAGCACAGAGTGTACTCACCTTCCTCTCCTCATTGTGTGTGTAAGAGATGTAGAGGATATCGTCCCGGGGCGCTCCGCCACCTCTGACCTGCTCCAGAGTCACGTGTACCATCTCCCACTGCTGGGGCTGCCAGTCCCTCCACCAGCTCATCGGGCCCTTTCTCACACTCACAGACTAACAGACACGCAGTAAGAAATAACCATCTCATACAGCTCACGATTAAATGACACTAAAAACATTTCTGTTGAGTTATTTACACATAGAGCTCTGCTTAGATGTTGCTGTTTCACTTGAAATGCAAGATCAACTGCTTATTTCACAACATTCTCTGTGGTTCTTCATCACACATAAAGTTTATACAAAGTGAATGGTGAACAGTGAATAATTTCACCTTTTCTAATCTACATCAGCGCATGACTTATTCAAGCTTCCCACTTAACTAAACACCTCTAATTTCCAAACATTTACTACATAATTTAAGATTTATAAACTTAAGAATAACAAAGGACCACAATGTTAGTCTGCACTATAGTCCATGTAGTCCATGTACGTAAGCCTTAGGTTATAAAAGCATAGGGTTACGTGGAAAGCTAGTTTGGCATCTTTGTGTATGGGATTAAGCATGTCCATCCCAATAACTATTCAGAATGTCTTTAAAAGAAACTGTAAACTGAATGTCTGGTATGTACCTTCTCCAGAGCTTTTTCTTTTTCTTGCAGCACTCCCTCTGCCAGAGGGCCCTGAGAACTTGTCGCACTAAAGGCAGGAGTGATGGATGGAGACAGCAGGCCGGCATCTGGGACAGATGAGGGAGAAAAGAGAGAAAAGTAAAAAAAAAAAACAGAGGAAAAGGAGAAAGCAGCTGAATGTAAAGCTGAATGTAAAGCTAAACCTGAGGTCAGTGGTTACCTGTCCTGCACATGTTACTGCCTAAATACAGTGTTGAAATTTTGGCTTAAAAACACTTTTCACACATTTGGTTTTCCTGCAAACATGGGGGGTGTGAAGTTGCCATGCCCATGGGTGTAGGCCATTAGCTTCCATGCAGCTGTTTCGGTTTGAGTCCCCGCCTGGGCAAGCACACCATGCTATGCTGTTAGGAGTCCTTGGGCTACATTTGCCTACACACTGTAACATGATTAAAACTGTCAGCCGCTCTGCCAATTGCCATAAAGGTAAAAGCAAAGCATGGGGTCTTCCAGGGTCCCTGCTTTAGATACAGCATTCATTTCATACAGCACATACTACTGAAGTGCTCTTCTAGAGGACACTATATGGAAATGACCCTTTGCCATGCTGACCATGAATATACTGATAGACACATCGCGTATAAGTCACTGTGCTACATGTATGCTGTACCTGTAGTTTCCACCCAGCTGATGCTGGATTTTGAGTCTAGTGCACATCCTCCGCCTGTAATCCAGGCCCATGGTGGACTCTCCTCCTGCTCCACAATAGCTCCCAGCTCCATGGGATACGTAGCTACTGAGCTTTGTGTAGTGCTGACTGGGGGGGCTTTCATCTCTTCCAGATCTACGTTACTCCATGGCAGGTCACCACCATTGAGCTGGTTTGAGGGGAGCACTGGGGCCTGGGCTGGAGCAGCATCTTGTAGTGCTGGGCAATGATAAATTCAGTATAAAATATTTTCAATTTCTCATGATATCAAATAATAAAAACCTTACACAGCATTAATTATAGTAAATGTAAATGTCCATATTGGATGTACAGACATAAAATAAGTCAACACTACCTTCATGATCCACTTCAGATGGAGTGGGGTTCGGTTCTGAGGTGGACCCGACTGGAGGAGCGTTGCGGTCAGCCACCAAGGCAGAGATGAAACTGTCACTGGTGATTTTGGGGATGTGCGGCTTTGGGACATCTGAATCATCACAGCTGAGCACGGAACCCTGGGAAGGGCCGGTGAGCTGTCCGCTTAGGAGGCAGCTGTCACTACTCACCCAGGCCCAGAACAAAGGGAGAGGTATGAATCACAATCAGAGGCACTCGAACACACTGGAGCTGGACAACATGTTGGCTGTTAATCATCATGATCATCATTATATACTGGCCTTTGCGATAGTGACCCATACTAGGGACTGAACTGGTTATTGTGTGCTGTGAACATTCTAACCAGTCACAGATCTCTCTGGGAGTCTGGATGAATCAATGCATTCATCATTTATGAATATGATAAATAATATTGGTCAAAAATAACACAGGTGAAACTGTAAGCACGTCAAAACAAAAGAGCTGTTAAATATTGCAAAGTGTATCATGTCATACTGTCTCATCAAAAAGGGGTTTTATAAAAATATCAAAAAAATGCATAGAACCCTTTTGGTGTGAAACCATTCTAAAAGGTTTGGTAAAAACCATATGCATCCAGTTACCCATCATAGAAATGCAGAGGTCATGCACCACCGAACAACATGCATCTAAATGGTGCCACTTGCTGGGACAATGCTGTACTGCAGTGTGGTGTAGTCACTGTAACCGACCTGGGCCTGTTTATGGTATGACCACTGTCCAGTTGGGCACACACAGGGACCCATGCCTTCCCGGTGACCTCAGTGGGGGTCACTCCATGGCGGAAATAAATAGTCCTGTCTTCACTGCCAACCCCCCACACCTGCAGCATATTAAACCAGTGTTAACATATAATATCATAACACACAGAAAGCAATGCCACTATGAGCAGATTCTCAGATTCCTGTAAAAATAAAAAAGCCAAAAAGATTCTAAACTGTTTCTTTACATTATAACTATGATTTATTATCCCTTATTCAGCAGCTGTTTTTGATGTACATCGATCAGCCACAACATTAACACCACCTGCCTAATATTGAGTAAGTCCCTCCTGCTGCTGACTGTGCTGCACTGTGTGTTCTGACCCCCTTCTATCAGAGTCAGCATTTATATTGTGTGCACCCGGAGCTCCCCTTTGGAATCAGACGAAATAGGTTAGCTTTCACTCCCCACATGTATCAATGAACCTTGACTGTCCATGACCCAGTCACCAATTTATCAATTGTCCTTCCATGGATCACAATATGGCCTTTGTCAAAGTGGCTCAAATCCTTACATTTACCCATATTTCCTGCTTCCAGCACATCCACTTTGACAACTGATTAGTGAGCTGCTGCCTAAAAACTCCTATCCCCTGACAGGTGCCATTGTAATTAAATTAGTAGATAGTCAATGTTATTCACTTCACTTCTCGGTGGTGTTAATGTTATGGCTGACTGATGGATATTGTAAATTATGCAACAAACATGTAAATATTAAAATTGCAGTTGAAGTTTATTAACAAAAATTGGGAAAAGCTACAGATTTATAGCAAAAACTCATAAGATATAACTGGTTCCGAAAGCAACAGGAACAACAGTTACACAGATAATGAAATGAATACACCACAGTCATCTCTGTCCCTACACCCCACACTAGACAAGAAGCACAGGGGTGCATGTCTAAACTATGCACACAAATAATTAGACATATCAGCATAATTCATAATAATTCAGCTCAACATGTCTAGAGAAAGAAGAGTGATGTATGAAGGTGGGAGCATGATGATGTGTGGCTGCTTCTGTGCAAACAGACTGGGGCATTACATCTTACTGATTATGGAAGTGATTTACTGGGCAATCTTCTCAGTCAGGAGAAAGGAGAAGAAGACAGTCAGTCAGCAAGACAATGATCACCAAACATACAAGCAAAACAACTCAAGACTGGTCCTTAAAAAAGACGAAGGTGGTTCCATGGCCAAGCCAATCTCCTGATTTGAATCCAGCTGAAAATCTTGGAGGATTTGGAAATAGTGAATAAAATAAAAGGCCTTTCATAACTTTGGGAAACTGAAGCTGGCTTGCCAAGAGGAATGGGACAAAATTACACAACAATACTGCAAAAAGCTACTTACTCCTTACTGCTGAAATCTCTGTTGAAATATAATAGCTTATTAAAGGAACGCGACAGCTTTGAAAGTGAGAAAAGTCGGCCACATCATACATTCACCATGTCCTGAGCTGCACTTTCTTTTTATGGGCTGACATGCTTCTCACAGACGGGATATCGTTTCTGATTAAACCAAATTAAGGGAGGAGGAAACATTTTAGCGCCACATCTGAGCCCTGCACACAGCCACGGCTGTAGGGAATGAAATGTGAAATATGGGCATGTAGTGCAGAGGCCAAACTCAAATTAGACATGCTCCTGTATGGCCGTCCTGCGCCAAGAGTATAGGGGGAGTATATATATGGCTGGGATACGCAGGCAGAGCAAGAAAGCCTGGTGCTAAGGTTACAGAGAGAGAGAGAAAGAGAGAGAGAGAGAGAGAGAGAGAGAGAGAGAGAGAGAGAGAGAAGGAGAGAAGGAGAGAGAGAGAGAGAGAGAGAGAGAGAGAGAGAGAGAGAGAGAGAGAGAGAGAGAGAGAGAAAGAGAAGGAGAGAG
>JBBPDA010016533.1:3800-16182 GCA_037974385.1 Arnoldichthys spilopterus | reverse complement strand
AGAGAGAGAGAGAGAGATGGACAGACAGGATGTAAGGATGGATAGATGGATGAATAGATAGATGGACAGACGAACATCTCTCCATCCTTACATCCTGTCTGTCCATCTCTGTCTGTCTGTTCATCCATCCATCTATTCATCCTTCCATCCTGTCTGTCTGTCTGTCTGTCTCTGTCTGTCTGTCTGTCTGTTCATTCATCCATCCATCCATCCACTCATCCAGTCTATACAGAACCAACATAGTACCTGCATCTGAAGAAGGGAACACTGAATTCCTTCTGTACAACTGGCCACTAAGGACAGGAGTGGGCTTTATTTGCTAACTGGTTGTTTATCTTCTACGTCTATAGTATGACTCAGCAGGGCGTCCTGTCAGTGTAATTCTGTTTTAGTTTTAAATCACTTTTGTCATTGCTGTTGTGTACTTTTGACTATCACTCATGTTTCCTACCACTGCTAGGCCATCTTAGGCTGGATTAGGCTGGCTATGCTTTGCATTCAATGTTAATTAATTTTCTTTCGCTTCTTGACTGTGTTACTATTTGTGGTATTGACTTTAATTAATGCTGCATAATACACAGCCAGTGCATCTGTAACTAGCAAAAAAAGATGATTTTGTCACCTATCACTAACTAGTAGACCCTCTCATCTCAGAGTGTAGATAAGGTAAAGCCTCTAATGCAAACAAACGAGAAGTTGCATTGCTAAGGTGAAAGAGCGATTAATCTAATGATCTAATGATTGATTGCATTTTCTCATAATGATGCTTAGTTGTAAATGTCATTGCGATTCATTTCTGTAGCATTTTAGAGTAGTGTTTATAAGGAAAAGTGTCTGTGAGATTTGTGAGGTGGTGTGTTTTCACCTCAGCTCCCAGGGCCCATGCAGCCAGGACATGGCGGCAGGAGTTAAGCTCTGGCGGCTTCATCTTGGAGTCACAAGAGCCGCTGTACTGGGAGACGGTGTCCATTTGTGGAGAGCATTCGAAAACCTCAATGTGATGCACAATGGCCTCATTACCGGTGGTTATCACTGCTTCATACTGCGAAGAGAGAGAAACTAATTCAGTTCAAATATATTTATTCTTTCACTTGTTGAGGAAACGGTCTCGCTGATGGTTGATGTTTGCAAGCTTTAGTGGTGTACCATAGAAAACGTCAATTATTGCAGTGACCTGATTTAAATGTGCACATCACTGAAAAAGGCAGCATTCTCCTTCAGTTCTTTCACATATCAAGAGATTATAAGTCTCAAAATAAAAGGAAAGAGGTTAATAATACATCACAGCAGAAAAGCCTAACAGACTGACGCTCAAAATGTTCCGCTTATGTTGATTCTTCTGCTTCTTGTGATATTTAGGGTGAGAAAGTTGTACTCACACAGAAGTCCAAGTATCAGTTTTATTATTGAATTACTATTATTTTTAATGTGCATAAAGCTAATAAGTAGACTAACTGGACATCAGGAACTTTTCTTTTTACATCCTCAAGTTAAAAAGCCACTGGTGGCCCTGTTAGCAGGACGTTAGCATTGACTATTTAACTGTATTGGATGAAACACTGAGAGTTTCCCTACAGAGGCATACTTTGCAGACCTTTGTAATACATCATGTCCCAAAACTTTAATATTATAGCTTGTACCCTCCCACTCATATTGATCATACTCACCCAAAGCCTTAATGGACTCAAACTCATTAGGAATTTGTAAAGAGTTTATACCTGCTCAGTGTATGAGAACTGTTAAGACTCAATGCTTTTCCCAATACACTAGAGAAAGAAAACAACACTAATGGAATGCTTTGTAAGCATTTATAGGTTAAATTAAATGCCAGTAAATAAGTAATTGTTGCAAACCCACCAAAAGCAGGCCCGGTGGTGCACAGGCTGAATACCGTGTAACCCTTAACATTACATACAATTATCACATTCAAACCACTTCACAAAGCTATGAGTGGTGCAGTGATGCAGTGCAACACTCATATTTATTCTAGTTTTCCACTGTTTCTACAGTAAATAATGAAGAGACACTGACTGTACGTTCTCACAGCCTAGCATCTGTGTGTGCTGGGGTTCGGCAAAGGCGCATGGACACACCACACGCTGTGGTCTGCACTACCGTTTCTGTTTCTGACGGCAGTGCATGATTGCCTGTTGTAACATAAACTCGTTATTTATTTAATTTATTTGGGGGGGGTGCATTGTGAGCACATCAGAATATTGAGGGGGGCGTGCCCAACCCACTATATATTATGGTTAAAGCCTTTTATGTTTTATAGTAGAAAGTTTATAGAAAAAGCCTGGAGTCAGGACAACATGTACAGAGTCAGCGCAGGCGATAAAATATAACTGGAATGGAATACAGTTCCGAACAGAAGGTACTGAAAGCTTGCTCCAGTAGGTGAGGGTACCACCCAAGTGACATAAGAGGTACCACCACAGCGACAGGACCTTCAGTATCTTTTTCTAAAATTGTAAAGAAAAGGTAATGTAAATGTAATGTAAATGTGATGTAATTGCAAATGTACATGCAAATATAAAAAAAAAATACAAAGAATTTTACACATGCCATGCAAAGACAGGGACTTTCTGTAGCGTAGAGGGACACAAAGCAGAGCCTTAACAATGTAAATAGCAGGCATGAGAGAGAAAGAAAGGGAAGAAGACATAACAGAGAGAGAGAGAGAGCGACAGAGAGAGAGGGCGAGAGCAAGAGAGAGCGCTATTCTGTCAAAACTCCAAACATGGAGAGAATGTAGAGATAAAGAAATGGAGCATAATTCCCTTTCCTCCTTTATTACATCTCAGTAGGATGGATGTGTTCCTCAGACACAGGCTGTTTAATTCTATTGCGTCACTTGGCTTTGAGTCATTTCAGAGGATAATAAAACCACTGAGTCTTAAAGCTCTTCCTTCTAAATAAAGTGCAGGGTGAGCAATATGACAGACATCAACATTCATGTGAATCCTGCAGTGCAGGCTGTAAAACTCAGTAAAGCTTCACATCTATTCCTCAAAGTCACATGCACGTCTAAGTGTTACCATAACTAATAGATTAAGCACAATCGTGACTTAAACTACTCTATCGACCAGGATTCTCTGCTGAAACTCTGCATGGTGGCCATGTGGTTAGGACATTGCCCTTGGGACCTGAAGGTTGCAGGTTCAAGTCCCGGCCCAGGCACTAATGAGGTTCCCTTGAGCAAGGTACCATCCTGCTACGCTGCTCCCCGGGCACTGTTGATAGCTGTCTGCTGCTCCACGTGTGCACGTGTGATGAGTTAAAATGCAGAGGTCACATTTCATTGTGGTGCTTGAGTCTGTTCACAATGACAAATACTCACTTTCACTTCACTGGACTATACTCTTAAAAAAAAAAAAGGGAATCATGAGAGTTCTTTGGAGTGATGGTGTAATTGAAGAACCACCTGGTTCCATTAAGCAGTGGCTCTCCCTATCTGTTGGGAGTTGGGATAACATATGTGACATATGATAATATGACCATTGTGGTGTCAGTGTTGCCTTTGCTGAAGGCTCTTACCATGACAATGTGGTTCTTGGGCATGTTGGGGGGAAGCTGGTAGGTGTGGCACCAGTAGGTGGTTTCCTGCTTAGGGATGATGATGTTAGGGGCCAGAACCTCCAGACTCCGCACATCCGGCGGCAGAGAGAGGGTGGGTGTGTTGGGACGTAGTAGGATGATACGTTGAACCCCCATCTGGAGGCGGGACACATTGAGCTGCTGGAGCGAGCGAACGGGCTGATCCAGCATTGCGTAAATTATGTGCACTGTTCCTTCCTGCCGGTCAGAGTGGACTGCTGTTAGTACACATATATTTGCTATAACTTTCTAGATTGCTCTGCAGTACAGCAGATTGTTCATCATTCTGTGGAAATACACACCAAATCAGCCAAAAACATTAACACCACCGGCCTAATACTTAGTAGGTCCCTCATGCTACTAAAACAGCTCTAATTGTGGTGCACTGTGTGTTCTGACCCCTTTCAATCAGAGTCAGCATCACTTTTTAAACCACAGTAGCTCTTCTGTGGAATCGAACCAGACAGGCTAGCCTTCACTCCCCACATGCATCAGTGAGCCTTGGGTGCATTACTTTTGCCTCATTTTTGGCCAATTTTGATAGCAATGATAATCGTGAATATTTCAGGCAAGACCAGAGTCACAAATAATGATTCCATTTTAAATTTAAAACTTGTAACTGCATTACTTTATTTGCAAAAGTAATTAGTTACATCACATGCTACCCCCAAAAATAGTGGAACTATAGTAATGCACCATCTCCAACACTGGCTTTAGGAAAATGATTTGCCCTGTAAACAGGCTTCACCTTTACCATTTGAAGGGGACTTTATTTAAAGAACCATCTTCTGAAAACGTCTTTATGGAACCATGTTGTTCTGGAACATTTCTGTAAATAATCCCTTTGGCTCCTTTATTTTTGAGACTGAGAAAATATGCATTTTCTTTGGCTACGTTCTTCCCTTCTCCCTACTCTGTGTGTGTGTATTTACATGTATGTATGTGTGTGTGTGTGTGTGTGTGTGTGCGTGTGCTGAACAGCACTACATGCCTCTATGTTGTAGTCATGTGGGTCACAGGTGCTAAAGGGTCTCCTGAAGAGCAGAGTGAAACCTTGCGGAGTGTTCTGAGCCTCCAGCAGCTGGTAATCCTGCTGACTGTCCAACATCACCCTGCCTTCAGCATCACTCCATGCATCCTACACACACACACACACACACACACACACACACACACACACACTTACATTAGGGGTGTAAACAGATATTCTTTTTTCTGTCTATGGTCACTTTTACCCTGAATTTCACTTTGAGCTTTCACCATTCCCAAACAATCATCATCCTGTACACGAGGGAACACCTATCCCCAAACCCACAGTTACTGAGGGAACTGAGACTGATTGGGTGGAGAACAAAAGTATAAAGGTTCAGGGACTATGTTTGATGGTAGGTGTTTCTTTCAGGCTAAAGCAAATGACATTTCAACTACACCTTAAAGTCTTGAGAAAAAATATTTTAATGTTTGCAACAAAATGAGGAGTCTGATCTATATAGCTATATTAGTACTACTACTATATTGTAGTTCATGTTGCAGTTATGATGGACAGAATGTGTTTTTAATACCTGGCTGCAACTGAATTTCCTATGAGATAATAATAATTTCAATTGACGTGATGTGACAACCACAATTTTGCTTGATTCTCAAGAAATGACTCAATGTTTTAAGAAATATGAAAATTATTTTCAAGTCAATTTGACAAAATTCGATTTTTAAATGTTTTTTTTAAAATAATAAATACACAAATGCATCTAGCAAAACTGTTTATGCTATAATGAAACATAAAAAAATCATTATAAATAAATACCAAGATTTGTTTATTTTTACTTCATAGTCTGAGATTTTAAATTTGGGCAAAAAAGGGGGAAATTGTAATAATTGGTTCCAGAACCACTGTAGCTGAGCCACTGATGCATTTTCCCCTCTAACATACAAACATACATGTACAAATATTTTACAGGGATTTGAGTTGGGGTGCCAGGGGATGCCACCCCCTATTTCAGCCCCTTTGGAGTCATGTGATATTACTTAAGATGTCTATTGCTGATGTTTTCATTGAGATTTACACCCTGCGATCGGATCATGTCCAAGGGCAGAGCATGCATGCACCTACAGAAGAGGTGGTTATGTAAAAATGTGTGTTCTCTTTTTATTGGGTCCCTTAACAGCAGAGCACATCTGCCATTATATTAATGTTTTAATTAAATAAAAGCCAAAAATAATAATAATTAGCAGCGCTTCCAGAGGCATCTCCAGGATGGAAACTGCTATGAAATGTAGCAAACACATCAGTGATGCCTGCTTTCTACATGTTGGAAAAAGCAGTGAAGAGTTTTGTTAGACGTCGATAGGCACCAATATACACACGACATTGTGCATTTTCTCAGCATTCCTACCACAGGCTTTGAATGGGAGCATGTTGCCCAGTAGTTAGCACAGTCAGCCTGTTTCTGTAAGCTTTCACTTGCAAATACATAGTGGCATTTAAGAGACAGTCTGGCTTCCTCCTCAGGCTATCTGTAGATTTTTATTTTTTATCTTCTCTGTGGCCTAATCCTACATCAGTTCCTACTCTACACACACTAAACCTCTTTTACCAGAGACATAGTTTAGCCCTTAAAGTTGCAGTTATTGGCAGCAATAACAAAAACATTGCTGTAATATAGCTCTGCATTAATGATTTCTCACTCAGCTCATTAACTGACACAAAGAGCTCTTTCAATCTATACTGGACTGTGTTTGTGAGTAAAAGAGGAGACATGTCAGAAATGGAGAACCTGCACTTCAAATTATATTTAAGTAAGTGTAATTATCATAAATCTAGTTGATATACACTCATCAGCCATAACATTATGATCACCTGCCTCATATTGTGTAGGTCCCCCTCCTGCTACTGAAACAGCTCTGATTGTGGTGCACTGTGTGTCCTGACCCCTTTCTATCAGAGTCAGCATTCACTTTTTAAACCACAGCAGCTCTTCTGTGGGATCGGACCAGACAGGCTAGCCTTCACTCCTCATGACCCTGCCGTTAATTCACCAGTTGTCATTTCTCAGTTCACTTTTCGTAGGTACTAACTACTACACACCTAGAACACTCCACAAGACCTGCTGTATTTGGATATGCTAGCTATCGCAATAAGGACCTTGTTAAGGTGCCTCAGATCATTATGCTCAACCATTTGTCCTGCTTATAGCACATAAACTTCAAGAACTGACTGTTCACTTGCTGCCTAATATATCCCACCCCCCTGACAGGTGCCATTGTAATGAAATAACTAGATAGCCCATGTTATTTACTTCACCTGTAAGTGGTGTTAATGTTATGGCTGATCCGTGTATGTCAGAAATGGAGAACCTGCACTTCTCAAATCTACGTGATATATTTAATAATGCTGTAATAACAGATGATGATGTCTCTTGGCAAAAACAACATTGTTTATTAGTTTGTTACATAATGTAATGATGTAACTGCATTTAGACAGTAAAGGGAAAAGCGTATATTTGATAATAATTGGACCTCTAAGGGTCGATTATTGTGTTTATTTCCTTTGATCTCCTTTGACTAAATGTTCAGATAAACAACAGGGATGATGCATTGTTTGAGAGTGTTGTTTGTTGTTTATGCATCTATGCTATTAAGAACTTTTTACACAGAAGTGTCTAGGGGACGTACTTAGGGGGTTAGCATATGCAAATGTTAGACAGAGAAAAAGCACAATATGAATCCTAAGAGGCCCTTACCCACGAGCCTTTGCAACAGCTGTGTCTGTCTGCTCCAATCTGTGCTTTAGCATGTAGCGCACAAGCTCATGAATAGAGTACAATGTGTGATAATTATTCTAGATTTTTTTATCGTGACAGTGTTTCTGTCATTAGAGGAGAGTCGACTGATGCTCATTCGTTATATAGAGGAGGCTGATGTAGACTAATGCTTTACTCACTTTGTGTTTTCTGCCAAAAATTAAAAATTCGAAGCTACGTGGCAGTTCAGTTTAACCTGATTTGCAGGATGTCAGTGTCAGTTAGCTTCTGCTAAAGCAGTGAAGATGTTGTGACCTGAGCCACTGGGGCTAAGTGAATAGCTGCCCATTCAACATTCATTTAGGGGGAACCGCACAGGGTGGTTCGAGACCGAGAAATAATTCATAATGCATGTAAAAGGGTCTGTTGGAATAAGCTCGAACTTCTGCTGAAATCTTTGGGGGGCAATGGCTAAAGAGAGAAATGAGGGGTAGAGGTCAACAGACTGTTATTGCATTTGGAAAGAACTGTGTCAGCATGGGAGGACCGTAATAAATGTGCCTGTAAGGGTGTGTGTGTGTGTGTGTGTATGTGTGCGAGAGAATGTGGGTGCATTTGGGAGGTGGTGTTTTGGCAGAGATCAAAACAAGGCCCATCAATAGAGGCTCTTCAGACTGGAGAGGCCATAGAAAAGGCCATCCTGTCACCGGGCAGTACACACAGAAGGCCAGACTCTGAGCCTTTTTGTAGCTACTGATATTTCATTTTTAACTCAACAGGTCACAGTTGGTGCAGGTTTGTGGGAAAAGTCTATGCCACATCATTTACAAATCCAAAAGAAGTGTAAAAACAAATGCCTGCGAAACTTTGAACCACCTAAACTCACCTAACCATCTCTATATACACCCTAAAAATGGTTCCTCAAAGGTTCTTTAGCACATTGTAAAAAAAAAAGTATCAAAAAAGGGCTCAGACTTGTCGATGTGGTTTAGCACACAGTATGACTTACTGTAAGCTTGAAAAATGAGCAAACCTTTGTTGCTATAAAAAAAAATCCCATATCACCATTACTGGTATTCACAAAGCAGTCCTAAGGTGAACTGATCATGGATCAGATTACTATGACTGACTGTATGTTTATGATGTTATGACGACAAAAACTGTTTCTAGGTCAGTCCTCCTACCCCTGTTGTCTAAAAAGACTAACCACAGTATTTCTAATGCAGAACTTTAATTCAGTCCCTTTAACTGCCGGTATTATGTTGTAAAAGTAAACACAGCTCTGAAAGAATCAAAGCACTACACCCAGTAAACGTGGTGTTTATAGGGGGCAAAGCAATTTGAAACAGCTGATGAATCTGTGTTTTGTATAAAAGATATGCCAGCACCATTGTCTTTACACTGTTTAAAAATCTGGCATTTTAAACTGGTCACAGGTTTTAGTAATAGGGCTGATTTAAAATTTTGTGTTAAGTGAACTTTCAGAAATAATGTCGCACATTCAAGTAAAAACAAGTATCTCCAAAATTGTAACTTTACAGAAGCCCAAACGTTCCTTACATTTTGGAACAAGCAATTTTGTAGCATTTCTATTGGTCTGTTCATCCTGAAAATTTCACACAATGTAATGGCGCTGATGAGGGAAAAGAAAAATTGGAAAACCAAAATTATATATAAAATATTGACTGCTAGTGATTCTCTTGTTGCTTTAGCTAAATTTGTACTCCAAACATTTGCTCAGCTATGGCTGTGGTATGGACTGTTGTGTTTTTGCTCATCAGAAAATTCAAGAGTATTTAAGCACAAGTGAAATAAACTTTACCCTTGATTTTTACTCTTACCCCAAAGTAGGACTTGTGCCCATCATCCCATAGCAGCACAAGGTCAGCATTAGTGACCTCACCCCAGTCAGACATGCCGAGAATGAGCCCATGGCGCAGCTCCTTAGCTCGAAGCTCCAGGTACACCTCCTGCCGTGGATAACTGATGTTCCAGGACAACTGCAGCTGTCCGGCTGGGTCCAGTGGAACGCTGTAAGGCAGGGAGGGTCCAGAGGGGGCCACTGCAGAAGGAGCCTGGTAAGGAGCCACCAGAAGCACAACCAGAGCAGCCAGCAGTGTCGCATATATCAGCACAACATCCTGCAGGCGCAGGTCTTTATTCAGCAGACGCATTCTTCTTTCTGCTTGACCAGGTCAGATGTTTCTTGCTTGAGGTTTCTGCACCAATACTGCTCTTCTGGCTGGGGATCACCTTGAAACTTTTCCTTCCACTACAAACTGTCGCTTGAACGCGTTGATGCTTTTTAAGTGAAAAGTGAAAGTTTTTTTCTTCTTTCTGCAACAATACAGTTCTTTATTTGGTGTCGTCTGGTCAGGAATCGCCTCGAAACGTCTCACACCTACCTCCTCTGCTTCTTCTCAACCAAACACTTGTTTCTCCTTGAGGCTTGTTAGCTGGATGCTGAGATGAAAAAAATTCCTCTTCAAAAATTTTGCTGCAAAATGTATTTTCCTTAAAGCTTGAACCTGTTTCTAATCCTGTAGAGCCTCTTTTTAATTGGAACCCAGTTTTCTTCACGCTTCCTTTATCTTCCCTTCTCCATTCTCACTCTCTCTTTTGCTTTTCCTTCATAGATTTTTAAAGTTGTTTTTTGTTGTCAGATTTATCCTCTTGTTTCCCTACCAGTCTGGAATCGGTTCAGCCTCAGGTCGCTGTCTATGAAAATGCAGTATATTGTTATATGTTGTCAGTATATTTCAGAACACATTGTAATATATTTTCAGTATTCTCAATGTATGTTTGTACTTACTCCTTCACTCCTGCTGGATCTGTTCATCCTCTCTCTCTCTCTCCCCATCTCTCTCTCCATCTCCGGCTTTTAAGAGCACAACCCTGTGACAGGCTCTACTTTATTCTGGCTAATTGCGTTAGCTTGGGTTAACGAAAATTCGATTGTTTATTTACCCCCTGGTCAAACTTTTTTTTTTTTTTAAGGTTGCTCTTTTTCCAGCATCTGCTCGCATGTTGACGGGGGTGGTGTGGCCGGTCTCTGCAATAAAAGAGTACACCTTTTTCAAAGATGCACAAGTCACTTCATTTGTATCAAATATAAAAATGAAGGTGTTTTTGGCTTTAATTGTTAGTAATTCAATTTGCTTGGGGCATTAGCTACATTATGCTACATTTAACTTAACTGGCAGGCCAGAGCTAAATTGCTTGATTTGTAATTGTTGATCAGTATTGACTATATGTTTGCCAGGATCTATATCTCATTAACCGTCAACCAGTCCTCCATTTTTCCCTTTTTTATGGTTATTAAAGTTGTATTACCTAGATTTCCCCTGTAAAATGCACCATTACCACAGGCAGCAATCCTGGCACCATTGTCACTTTCATCTGAGGAAGCCAAATGGTCTTACTTAAGCTGTAATATTGGCCTTTATTGCACAATAAAATGCTTCAAATGCCACATTGTCTGCAACGCTCCTAAAACTCAAAGGCCACCAATGAGTGGATCCAATTAAATATGCCTTCCACTGTGCCTGTATCTGCAGGGTGTGTGAGGACAGAAGGAGCTTTGGTGAAACAGACCACAAAAGCACCTATGATTTTAACTTCCCTCTCTACCTACCGCATCTGCGTCTACATATGTACCTTACATATTCCTTTTCATTCTTAAAAATAAAGCTGCCACTAACTGTTCTTTGAACAACTTCTGGTTCAGGAGAGAACCACAAAAACAGGCTTGAAAACAGATGTATGAGTGTGAAGAACCGTTTAAAGGTATGAGGAATTGTCCCAGCATGCAAAGGGTCTATAACCATTTAAGCTTGTTATTACAAAGCAATTTTGTAAACTTTACAGCGTTCTTTAAAAGTACCCATCTCCTTTACAAAAATGGTGCCTTAGAGAGCCATTTGTTAGAAGGTCCTTTAGGAAACCAAAGATTTTCTATGCTATTGCACAAGGAACCCATTCTTAGAACCAATATTTTTGAGAGTGTAACTATAGTCATAATAGTCATAGTTGATCTGTGCACTGTATGTCTGTCCACAAACGTTTTCTTTCTTAGCAACTGTTGCTATGTTGGACTGAATGTTGGCTAAAATCCAATTCAACCTCATGAGAAATTGTACCACATTTTGTGACAAAAGGAAGCTCAGAATCTCTTAAACCTTAACATGGGCAGTGGTGGCCTAGTGGCTAGAACATTGCCTTTGGGACCTGAAGGTCGCAGGTTCAAGTCCCGGCCCGGGCACTACTGAGGTACCTTTGAGCAAGGTACCGTCCCACTACAATCCTCCCCGGGTGCTGTTGATAGCTGCCCGCTGCTCCACTTGTGCAGTGTGAAGGGTTAAATGCAGAGGTCACATTTCAATGTGGTGTAGTGGGTATAACTGGAGATGAAAAAAATTGGAGAAAAAAATAAAAAGAAAGAAAGAACAAAAAAAAACTGAATAAGACAAGAGTTATAAAGGTAATTTCCTCATTATCCATTGCCTTCATCATGGCACTGACAGCTCTAATCTTGTAGTGCTGCATTTGCATGTGGTTGCTATGAGATCGTATACAGTATTGCTCATGTCAGCACAGGCTGACATGTGCTTCGTCTTTGTGCAACTACACTTTCTGCAATGGAGTGTTTGTTTGGTATCATCATTGCAGAGACACTTTCTGTTCCGCTCTGTTTTTTTCTATTATAGAATAGTGGGTTCTGTTTTAATGGATTCTGGTCTAGTCTATTATGTTCTGTTCTAGTCTAGTTCAGTTTTGTCTAATGTCTAGTTTTGTTATTCTAGCCTAGTCTAATCTGTTTTGTTCTGTTCTATACTAATCTGTTCTGTTCTAGTCTAATTTGTTCTGTTCTAGTCTAATGTTTTGTTTTTCTAGCCTTGTCTAATCTGTTCTGTTCTGTTCTAGTCTAATTTGTTCTGTTCTAGTCTAATGTTTTGTTTTTCTAGCCTAGTCTAATCTGTTCTGTTCTGTTCTAGTCTAATTTGTTCTGTTCTAGTCTAATGTTTTGTTTTTCTAGCCTAGTCTAA
>JBBPDA010016523.1:0-16183 GCA_037974385.1 Arnoldichthys spilopterus | reverse complement strand
CAGGAAGCCAGTGAAGGGTTCTCAGCAGTGGGGTGGTGTGAGAGAATTTGGGTTTGTTAAAGACCAGGCGAGCTGCTACATTCTGTATTAGCTGTAAAGGTCTTGTGGCCTTCAGAGGAAGACTGTTAAACCTTTAAAATCATTGATTCAGCTCTGTTTTTACTAATTGCAATATATATCACCAGCAAAATATATAGCATTATTAATGACAGTGTTAGTAATTTCTAAGAATGTTCTAAAAGCTTCATTGACAATTATGGTAAAAAAGCAACAAAAGCTTCTGCAGCAAAAGTATAAAAGTATATAAAAGTATAACCAAAGAGCCACTCACAACCCAGGGTTTGCTGCAAAAGTTGTAGATAGAGTGCATGGAGTTGATGCTAGCGACTCCCCCATACTGCAAGCCAATCACAAGGCTTCTGAAGTCCTCTCCTAGGGTCATGCTGAAGGCGTGCTGTCGGATCAGGACAAAATCTGGCTTCAAGGACCTGTGAAAATAAAATATTGCAATAATAGGATTTGAGCCTTTATTTTATATTCGTTTTAGAGATGCCAATGGCTGAGTGACAGCTGGAACATTTCAGCACAAGAGAACCTAAATGTGCCCGAGACATCTGAGGAGGGAGTCATCTGGTATCATTATATGAGTGGTCAGACTACAGAGCAGCAGTGAAGAAGTAGGACATCTGCATAACCTGTCAGAATATGCTCCCTTTAATTATTGCAGGCTCTGGAGTTGGCCACAAAACTGCAGAAGTGCTCAATGTTTGAGTCCACCCAGTTACTGGTGTTTCTTGTGTCTTGAACCCCCTAGGTTAGGTGCACACACAACTTAAAGTCCATAGAAAAGCAAAGCCAGTACAACGGGACTCTCTGAAGCAACCGCAGATGATCCTAAGGTCACTATGCCCGATGCCAAGTATCAACTACCACCTTCTGAAACTGTCCTCTGGAGAAAGAAAGTTGAGAAAGGTACTGATGGTCTGAATGCAATCAAATCCTTGCTGCAATGTTTCTACATAAAGGGTAAAGCCTTCCAAAAGTGTAGAATGTTTCTGCAGCAAAGGGGGGATACACTCTCTTATTAAGACCCTTGTTTTCAGAAGTAATAGGTGCCTACATGCTTTATACATCGATCATACATTACATTAACACCACTTACAGGTGTAGTGAATTGCATTAACTATGTAGTTATTTTACAACTATGGCACCTTTCAGCATGGTGAGATATATTAGGCAGTCAGTCCGTTCTTGATACTGATGCGCTGGAAGCAGAAAAAGTGGGCGAACATAAGGACCTGAGCCACTATGACAAGGGCCTTACTGTGATGGCTAGACGACTATTGCAGGTCTTACAGAGTGATCCAAGGAAGGACAACTGGTGCATTGGCAACAGAGTCATGGGCACCCAAGGCTCACTGATGCATGTCAAGTCAAGTCAAGTTTATTTTTATAGCGCTTTTTACAACGTTGTCACAAAGCAGCTTTACAGAAACCGGGTCCGAGCCCCCAAAGAGCAAGCCAAAGGCGACAGAGGTGAGGAAAAACTCCCTAGCAGTAGGAAGAAACCTCTGGAGGAACCAGAAGGGGAAACAATCCTCCTCTGGTCGACACCGGATAGCAAGAACAAACAAGAGAAAAGAAAAGGATAAAAATAATAAATAAAATAAATATATATAATAATAATAGTTCTATATAGCATGCGGGGAGTGAATACTAGCCTGTTTGGTCCAGTCCCAAAGAGAAGGTTGTGTTGCACAAAATATATATGGCTACAATGGAAAGGAGTCAGAACACACAGTGCACCACAGTCAGAGCTGTTCTCACAGCATGAGGGGGACCTACTCAATATTAGGTAGCCTTAATGTTATGGATGATCAGCATTTTTGCAAAGTAAAAAGGTAACTGAAATATGCTGTTTTGCTGTATTAGGCTAGAATATGGAATCACTGTCTTAATTTCTCCTCTAAATACACCTTTCCCACTGCTAGAGTGATCATT
The DNA here is from genome assembly GCA_037974385.1 of Arnoldichthys spilopterus. Lineage (NCBI taxonomy): Eukaryota > Metazoa > Chordata > Actinopteri > Characiformes > Lepidarchidae > Arnoldichthys > Arnoldichthys spilopterus. The sequence continues at coordinate 14,182 of JBBPDA010016523.1, read as the reverse complement.
CGCTCTTTGGGAATAGGTTATACAGTGAATGTTTTTGGATTTATTTATATAATATTTAGAGCAAAATTACCTTTATACCTTTATTATGTTACATGCAAAATTCTCCACAAATACACAAATAATCAGAGAAAGTCATAACATAATAACATGGCGTAATATGGCTGCCACAGGCGTCAGGCAACAGGCATCTCAATTGCATTCAAAGAAGTGGCTGCACCCAAGGGACTGCAATGTTTCAAATGGACCTGTCCAGATTGTATCTGTCATGGCACTAACACATTCCGTTTTGGCTGAGTGTTTATAGAGAACAACTTCATTATTCAGGAGACAAGGGGGTGGGGTGAGTTAGGGGGGTGGGGGGGCAGTGGGCGAAGGGGAGGAGAGCTGATGTGTATTTTTGAGAGCTAATCTTTCCGGCCAATCTATCTAATTATCGCAAACTAATCCTTCTTATTACAAACTGTTCCGGGATCAGAGCCAGGCAAGCCCACTGGGATTTGAGAGTGTTGTATTACATCTGGGTTTGATTAAGATAAACGTGGGCAAAAAAAAAGCAAAGCCACATTGCAAGGAGGTATGCACAAGGCTGTCAAGATCCCCCCACTCCCAAACAAACAAGTGAACATTGTGTCTAGTATGGAGGCCATTTCAGATTGCTTTTTGTTTTGTCTGCTTTTTCATGAACATTAGCTCTTCTGTTCAGTGAATCAAGGTCAGGATGCATTCAACTGCCAATCAACTGACTTGGAAGAAACAGTCAAGTTCCTTTTTTTGTGGATGCATCTTATGACACACATGATGCACTTCTTATCCTCCATCTATCTACAGAAAGACACAAAGGTCCTGTTTACACTTGGTATTAAACTAGGTCACAGATGTGCATGCTCTCCATTAATGTAGTTAAAGAGAAGTGCAGCCAGGTTGTGTTCGGGCAGTGGTGGCCTAGTGGTTAGGACATTGCCCTTGTGACCTGAAGGTGGCAGGTTCAAGTCGCGGCCCAGGTACCAGTGAGGTAAGGTATACCAGCAAGGTCCTGTCCCACTACGCTGCTCCCTGTGTACAGTTGATAGCTGCCCATTGCTTCATGTTTGCACATGTGATGGGTGGCGCGATGGTGCAAATTGCTAGTGATGTTGCTTCACAGCAAGTTCGATCCCCAGGTCGGCCACAGGTGCCTTTCTGTGTGGAGTTTGCAAGCTCTCCCCATGTTCATGTGGGTTTTCTCCCACTGTCCAAAGGCTCGCAATAGGTTGACTGGATGCTCTAAATTGGCTGTATTGTGAATGGCTGACTGTCTCGGTGTTGCCCTGTGGTGGATTGGGTGAACCCTACCTTGTGCCCATAGACCTTAGCTGGGATCAGGTTAGTCATTGTCAGTTCCACCCTGTAGTAAGGTCTTACTGTAAGACACATCCCCTAATGCAATGGTAGCCAGCTCAACATGTTGGAAGGAGAAGTCAGTTCAGTAATGTTAGCCTCAGATGCCTGGAACGCACTGAAACTGCGTCACAGCCTTTATATACATACTTTACAAAGTAGTCTCATATTATGTATATCTATGCTAATGTTTGATTTGATCTTGGAGTCTCCGGCAACTGATCAATCTTAAACATTAATCAGACATTTCATAGCAATCATCCCAGCAAACTGACCAGGTCATGACCAAGAATTTGTCATGTGACATATCTGCATAACTAAAGTCAATAAAGATAAGCATGAAAGTAGCCCCCAAAACAGATCAACCTTCTAGCAACATTTTCACTAAATTTTAACAGATATTTTTAACGTTTTTCAAGCTTCTGAAAACATGCCAAAATGTTTTTTTTGTCCACCATACCTTCATAAATGTACATAGTTTGCTCAAAGTGCAGGAACAAATTCAGAGAAAATGGTTAGACCTTCAACAGAGTACTTTGCATATGACAAACAGGCAGACCAAAGATGTTCAGTAAGCATCCTTTTTGCCATTTGAGCTTTGAAGGTTGATCCCATTTTTCCATCTTTAATCTTTCTTATGCTCCAGGCAGGCACTGAGTAACAGTAAGACTTGCCCGCACCCCCCAAAACCACCACCACCACATAATCATTTATTCACTACTTCTTGGATTCAATGGCAAACTATGGATATTAGAGCCAGGCTTTCAGTTCAGGCCATAAATATAATGAACATCTTTATGGGTTTTTAGTATTTTGAAGGAGCTAAGCTAAAGTCATTGCACTTGGATATTTTTGATAGCTCTAGATTTAGCACATAGCACATAAAAAAAAGGCATACATACATGCAAAAGTTTGTAAAAACATCCCATGCTTTACTTAAAGCTGCTAATACATTAACATATATTTTACCAGGGTCCCATCTGACAGAAACCCAATGGTTAAGCTGCAACGGATGTATGTATGTCTTTTTGTGGCATGAACCCTCACAAAATTAGTCCCTTTCTGGTCAATGATGTAAGAGGATTTCTACCCAGCTGGAGAGTTCACTTACTTATATCTACATAGAAATGTACAAACTATTACTGGATAATTTTCTGTTTTGTTATGAATTTAACCCTATTGTTTCTGAGCCAAAAATAAAAAACTTAAGCATGATACCATTAAATAAAAGTGAAGTTTAAATCACAGACGTATTTTTGTAGTTCCCAGAAACCACCCAGCTTTCTCTGAAAGCCTAGAAGGCCCTGAGGGTTCTCTATTCACAGCACACTGACACCGTTTGTACACTAAGAAATCCCAGGGGCCCATTGCCACTGCCCAAAACTTGCTCTAGAACACACTGTGCTTGAATAAACTAAGAACATTGTGACTTTTCCTTTTCTCCTTAAAAAGTCATTTGTGTTCTCCCTGTAAGGAGAAAAAATAAGAATACCAAAGAAAGATACGCACGCGTTCTCAAAATGTAGTTTAAAGTAAGAATCAAGTTAAAATAAAGGGGAAGGTGTATGATAGTTGTGCGTTTTGATGAGGAGAACCAGTGGAGGGGTTAACTATAGAGTCAGGTTAGTCACAGACATCTACAATCCAGACTGAGATCATGTTGACACAAGTTATGGTTATAATTCAACAAAAATTTACTTTAGCTTAAAATTCAAGTGCAATACCATAATTTAGTTTATTTTTCCTTTTTCTAGACAAATTCTCCTATAGTTTAGAGACAAGAACAATCATATCCAACTCTCTAGCATTCATTACAAACAACACAGAACATTTTGCCCAGTAAAGTAACCTGATTTATCCATTTTTAACTGAAAATGGCACTTGTTCATGTTTTTTGACTGGCTGTTGCTGACACTGGAACTGCATTATTTCATTTGATGAAGAGAATGAAAGCATGGAGTCTGAATTGTCCTGTCACTTCTTTTGACACAAAATGTCCTTCAAGAACCTGAATAAACAACTGGGTTTTACAAAACCACATTATCAAAATAAATGTGTTCTAACCATCACAAGGAGATAAAACTTCAGTCAAACTGACAACTCAGACTGGTATTTCCAGAGTGGGTTACTCTGCGGGCAGTGGTGGCCTAGTGGTTAGAAACATGCCCTAGTGAGCTGAAGGTCGCAGGATACCCTTGAGCAAGGTACCGTCCTGCTACACTGCTCCCTGGATGCTGCTGAGAGCCGCCTGCTGCTCCATGTGTGCATGAGTGATGGGTTAAATGCAGAGGTCACATTTCGTTGTGGTGCTTCAGTGTGTTCACAATGACAAATAGTCACTTTCACCTTGGTAAGTGTTAGAAAGCATCTTGACGTGGATTACATAGGGAACTTGTGGGTATGAAACATATTAAAGAAGCAAAACAAAAAAGGCAAAAATCACCATTTACTTTCATAGTACATCAGGCTCCCTTAGACTGAAGAAAAAGGTTTTGGAGGCCTCAGTGTGCGAGCAGTATCGTTCTGAAAATCCTGATTTTACAATCTTTATGTGATTATTTCCTCTCTTAGTCTTGCTCTTTTGTGTTTTCTGAATAGTACAAGCCTAGTCTTGATTTCCAGATGATTCAATGCTGCAACCACATGCCAAGAGTACGTTCTGCATCTTTCTCTCTGTATGTGTTTGTGTGATTAACATGCCAGGATTAAACAGACCACTGCTGACAGTCATTCTAACAGCTGTTCCACCAGCCATCGTCCATTATCCAGGCTAACTCATGCTTTTATTAGCTCAACTAAGTGGGGACGTTTTAAAGACTGTTAACACATTAGTGCTTCAGTAAGACCTGCTGTCTGAACCAGCCTGGCCCATCCTGATACCCTACTTCTAGTTGAAGTTGAAGTTCTTACCGCTGGATCTCACTCACTCCTACTGAGGAAAGCCTATATGGACAGCCCTATATTCCACCTAAATGTTCAAAATCAATGCAGCACCACCTGGGAACACAAGGAACTTCTGCCGCTTCTTAAACTGAGATTTGTTTCTTTTCTCTTGTTTGTTTTTGCTATCCGGTGTCGACCAGAGGAGGGTGGGTTCCCCTTCAGAGCCTTGGTTCCTTCCAAGGTTTCTTCCTACAATTCAGGGAGTTCTTCCCTGCCTCTGTTGTCTTTGGCTTTCTCATTAGGGGCTTCGGACCCGGATTCTGTAAAGCTGCTTTATGACAAGCGCTAAAAAGTGCTTTAGAAATACAACTGACTTGAATTGACTTGAACCTTTACTAAATGGACTATCAAAACCATTAAGGTGTCCACAGAGGCATGTACCCATACGGAACTTGTACAGACATTAAAGAGAGAATTCCTGAGTGTGTATTTATGTGTATGTATGTGTTTATCAGAGTAGTCTACTCATGTTAACAATAGCACTAGTCAACTGTATTAGTTATATCAGAGGAGGTCCTGTAGAATAATTTAAAAGGTACGTGATTGGCTGATTCCTACACGATAAAGGATCTACAGATTTTCTGCACAGTCTCTCTCTACAGCCCTTCCCCGTATCGCCCCAGAGAGTCGCAAGGGGCGGTGTGCCGGGTCGCTTGGGCAGGCTCTGGTTGGCCCTGCTGGGGGACGGGGACAGAGGGCCTCTCCAATGCATGGAGGGCCCTCTGTCATGGTCTTGGCGAGCCTTTGCCTCCGGACCCAACTTGCACTGGGGTGGGTGGTCGGGGGCTGGGCTAGGGGGCCCCCTGCCTGGTCTCACTCTACGGCCTTCCTCAACATCGCTTCTGTACTCCCTTGCTGGTTCCCCTTTGGGTCGGACATGTGGCTGTCTTAGGGGCTGGTGGCCATGGGTCGCTGTGTCCGGAATGTGGCTAGGGGCCCTGTGGCTGGGGGCTGGTACTGCTATGCTCCCATATCTCTTACTCGCCCTGTCCAATGACAAATTTGTACACACTTACATATGTGCACACACACATGCACGTGTACTGTACACACACATACACACACCGGCTGATTAATAATTATAGGGGCACAAGAACGGCGGATAAGGCTACTTATTATCATTACTATCATTGTCATTGTTTTTCTGTATCTTCTCTGTTTGAGTCTGTTTTCTTGCTAGTGTCCTCCCCCGGTTATTATTTCTGTTTTCTTTCTCTCTCTCTCTCTCTCCCTCCCTCTCTCTCTCTTTCCCTCTTGCCTCTGTCACCTTTGGCTTGCTCTTTGGGGGCTCGAACCCGGTTTCTGTAAAGCTGCTTTGTGACAGTCAGTTGTAAAAAGCGCTATAGAAATAAACTTGACTTGACTTGACTTGACAAAAAGGTGTCACAACAAATCTAAATCCAAACTGCATTTTATGTATTTTAAATGTTATTATTGCCAAAAAGCACTCACTCCTCCAAAAAACTTAACAATAATTTAGGTTAAGTATTAAAGTGGGCAAATTTCTTAATATATTCAGTTGGTGCCAACACTGTATTAGCAGTGAAGTCCTTCTGCTAGCCTCTTCTGATGTTATTTCTCCATCAGGATTTTACTTAGCAATTGCAGCAATGTCTTTTTTTAACAATGCAACTTTTACATTTTATTTGACACCTTCCTAAATATGTAATTTCAGGTGTCTCTGCTCTTTCAGCTCCAGTGGCTATGCAAAAAAGCAGTGTAGTGTAGTTTGCTTTGAGATGAGGTGTTGCCTACACTAAAACATTATTTAAATATTTATTTTAATATTTACATTTTACCATAAACTAAAAATTCCTGTGCCTTCTAAAGGGCTTTGCAGAAGAAGTGCTAGCTCATGATACAAACTTTGTGATTTGGAGAGAAAAGGCTTTTATAAAAAATGTATTAAATTAAAAAAAAGAATTCTAATTATAGATTTAAATATGTGTTCAGTCTATACTGGATTATGAGGTTCAGCCTATTACCGCTGCATTGGCTTAAATTATAACACCAAACCAGGTAAAACAGTGCTAAAGGTAAGTCAACGCTCTTGGCACTTCCATTCAGGCAGTGGATCCAATTCTGTCAGGCTGAGGTGAGGTAACTTACAAAACAGCGATGTAGAGAGGCTGGAAAAATAAGGGGCTCTGCTATTGCAATCTGCATTTCTCATCACAGCCAGGCTGAGGGAGGAATGTGGAGGAAGACGGGGGTTGCTGTCATGCGTGACAGCCCTTCACTCCCTTTGACTCCTCTCTGCCTCCTCATATAGGGACGTCACTATCAACTCCACCCAACAAGTCTGCATGCCCTTGGCAAAGCTGGCTAGTTTGTTGAAGTCTTAAAGCATCCAAGAACATTCGCCTGCTAGCGAAAAACCCATCTAGCAGCTAGCTAAGAACTTCGGTAATCAGAGAGTAAGACCGACTGCATTTCTTTAACCCTCTTACTTGTGTGCAATGTTCTTAAGTGGGATTTTACGTTTCGAAAAGAATTTCTGCATACCATCCTGTTTTCAAAAAAGCCGGGACGCTGTCATTGTCTAAATCGCTTCTTCCATTTCAGGTCATGGGGAAGCTGAAGCTAGTCCCAGATGACTACGGGCCCTAAGCAGGGTACACCCAGGACAGGAGGCCAACACATAAACAGACAACCGTTCACACTCACACCCACACCCAAGCAATGTAAAGCATCCAATTAACCTATCGCAAGCCTTCGGACCGTGGGACAGTACCTTGCTCAAGGGAACCTCAGTAGTGCCTGGGCTGGGATACCCTTGAGCAAGGTACTGTCCCACTACACTGCTGAATGTTGGAAGTGAGAAATTGCATTGCTTTATGAAAAATATATGCCCACTTTGTATTTAATGTTAGCAACATAAAGTTGGGACAGATCTTCAAAATACTGGAATAGTTGTGTAACGCTACAAAAACACATACTAGAACATTTCACAGTTAATTAAGCTAATCAGAGGATGGGGAGGGGTTCAGCACTCTAAGAAAGACTATGTGGGCATACAGTTTAAGTCATGTTTCTTTACATTCAATTGCAATGAAATCACCACTTCACCAAGAGTTAAAAGAATCCAGAAAAATCTTTGTACACAAGGGACAAGCCCGAAAATCAGTATTGGACGGCCGTGATCTTCGGACCCATAGGTGGCAATACATTGAAAACAGACATGATTGTATAGTGGAAATCACTGCAAGAACACTTATGAAAACCAGTGTATGTGAACACAGTTTATTGCTGCATCCACAAATTCAAGTCCTAACTAGCATTTTCACAGCAAGTTCACACCAGCCATTGTGAGTGGTTAAAATGTTATGCATGATCAGTATATACAGGTTTTGGATCAGCATATGCTGCCATCAAGGCGGCATCAGATGATGCTTATTTTAGCAAGACAGCAGCATCACTCTGTAGTAGAAGAGTCCATGAGCTGTCGCCCACTGAAAACATTTGGTTCATCATGAAACAAAAATGAAACAAAGGAGACACCTAACTGCTGAACAGCTAAAGTCTGTTATTAGGCAAAATTGGGAAATCAATAAACATGCCCATGTCCCTTTTTAAAGATGGCTCTGTCATCAAATTTGCTAAATTGATCCTTAGCAATGCCATAGCATTTGTGGCGAGTAGTCCAATAGAGCACAATTGGCTTTGATCTCTTTGGGTGCAAAGGATGATACTTCCTCTATGTCCATCTTTCAGTACAGCATGGGTGTTAGCAAGCTGACATAACAGATTAGTTAGTTCTAGTTCCAAAGGTTGTGGTGATATTTCACAAAACCCAGAGGAAGCACTTGCTAGCCTTTATCCTTCCAGTGTTGGTGGCATTGTCTGTTTGGGAACATGCCAGTAGTGGGTGGAAATGAACATTACACATTTCACATTAAACCACAATGAATGACATATATATGAAAGTGACTATTTGTCACTGTGAACACACTCAAGCATTACGGCGAAATGTGACCTATGCATTTCAACCATCACACATGCGCACGTGGAGCAGCGGGCAGCCATGAACAACACCCGCGGAGCAGTGTAGTGGGACGGTACCTTGCTCAAGGGTACCTCAGTGGTGCCCGGACCAGGACTCAAAGCTGGGATATATATATACATATATGTATACACACATTTCTATGAATATAACATTTTAGGTCATTTTATTAATATGCAAAAAATGTGACAAAAGCAGCATAAATTATAATAATGAATCAATTTAAAGATACAAACAGCTGCTCTTTTGCCTCAACTTTAATGGGTTAATATTGGCAGACCGCAGGCAATGCTCTGCATTTCCTATTAAAGTGATCACCACCATAATTTACTGCCTTTAAATACCCAAGAAGCATGATCAGGCAGTAGTTGCACTCAACTGCCTTCCCTTTTACTGTGGCCAATTAAGCTTCAATGCTGTAATGGTAAAAACAGTGTCTGAGGCTTGGTTTGACTGGCATAGGAGAGAGAAAGAGAGAGAGAGGGAGAGAGAGAGAGAGAGAGAGAGAGAGAGAGAGTAGAAATAGAAACAACATCGAAATGGGGTCAATTCCATGGTTTAGATGTGGCATTCCCAGTGCACTGGCACATGACCATGAAAAAAGTGCTGTGCCCTGGCAGACTAGTGGTGAAAAAAAAAACAGATCTGAAGGCTTGGCAAATCAACTGAAATGTTGGCTTAACATGCTGTGACCCCATTAAAGCTCAGTTGCATTCTAAAGTCAAAATCATGATTCTCTTTTTACATAGCACTCAGCAAACATAGATAGAGAAAGACAAGAAAACAAAATAAGTACATAACGCTCTTGATACCTGTATGTGACATGCCAAATTTCAATCCTCATACTAAGGATGATATGCAAAAAATTGTTGCTGGACCAGAGAGATCATACATTTCAGCTCGCTACACACATGAAATTTGTCATTGTGAAAACACTCAAGCACCAGAACAAAATGACCTTTGCATTTAACCCATCACAAGTGCAGCAGTGGGCAACTATCAACAGTGTGCAAGGAGCAGTGTAGCGGGGGCAGTACCTTGCACAAGGGTATCTCGGTGTCTGGGCCCGGACGTGAACCTGCAGCCTTCAGGTTACAAGAGTAAGGTCCTAAACAGTAGGCCACCACTGCCCAAACACAAAGGGTGCATTTTTGATCCATTTGCCAATGGACCACGGTGGTGCAGTGGTTAACGCTGTTGCCTCACAGCGAGAAGGTCCTGGGTTCGATCCCTGGGTCGGCCACAGGTGCCTTTCAGTGTGGAGGTTGCAAGCTCTCCCTGTGTTCGTGTGTGTTTCCTCCAGGTGCTCCGGTTTCCTTGCAGTAGGTTGATTGGATGCTCTAAATTGCCTGTAGGTGTGAGTGTGTGTATGAATGGTTGTCTGTCTATGTGTTGCCCTGCGATGGGTTGAGCCTCCTGTCCTGGATGAACCCCACCTTAGGCCCACAGTCAGCAGCTTCCCCGTGAAGAAGAAGTGGTTTAGAAAATGGATGGATGGATGCCAATGGACCTTGCCCTCGTGAACTGAAGGTCGCAGGTTCAGGTCCCAGGTACTGAGGTACCCTCGAGCAAGGCACTGTCCTGCCAACACTGCTCCCCAGGAACTGGTGACAGCTGCTGTTAAATGTAGAGGCCACATTTTTTTGTGGTGCTTGAGTCTGTGTCTAATCTCCCCGTCAGCTGCCCCTTGTTCTGTGTCCTGTGTTTGTAGCACTTGTGGTCGGTCTTTGTACGTCTTCATGTATGTCTTCACGTTGTTCCTGTAACGTTGTTACAGTGTTGTTTTAGTTGTTGTCCTGGTGTTTTGTTTCTCAGTTTACATTGGTAGTGTTTGGTGTTAAATTAAACCCCTTTTATTATTCACGCTCACTTGCTTCCTGCAACACCCCCGCTTGTAAAAAGAAAGACCAGCCGACAAATGAAAGCAGCAGTGATATGGGCGCCTCAGAGATGCAGCCGAGTCCCACCCCCACGGCACTGAAGCCGCCGTGTCCCGTCCCCAAGTCTCTGGACCCTGTCAGTCCCACATCGATGTTGAAGTCTCCGCCTAGCTCCGCCCAGACGTCGCCGTCTCTGCCTAGCTCCGCCCAGACGTCGCAGTCACCGCCTAGCTCCGGCCAGATGTCTCAGTCTACGCCTAGCTCTGCCCTGACATTCTCCGGGACATTAGATGGGCCGAGGCGAGAACTTGGGAGGCCGAATTGGCAGAGCTGACACAGACGTCAGTGTAGGTCACGAGGGAGGTCTCCATACAGATTTCACAGCAAGCCGAGCCAGAGTGATCCCCCCCGAGTGCTGCCGCACGCCATGTCCGAGAGCTCCGCCTCCTCCTCGTCTAGCCCAGCTTCCGTGTCCGAGAACCCCGCCTCCACGTCGTTCAAGCTGAGTCCCACTCCCATGGCGCTGAAGCCGCCGTGTCCCGCCCCCAAGTCTCTGGACCCAGTCCGACGTCGACATCTACGCCTAGCTCTACCCAGATGTCACCGTCACCACCTAGCTCCACCCAGATGTCTCAGTCTACGTCTAGTTCTGCCCTGACTTCAAAACCTACCCCACGTTCCGCTGGCATGTCACTGTCTGCCGCTCACTCCCTCTGGATGTTGCCGGCTCCGCCCTGTTCCCACTGGACATCGCGGGCACCTGCTGGCTCCCCCTGCATGTTGCGGGTGCCTCCTGGCTCCGCCCAGATGTCGTGGGCGCCTCCTGGCTCCCCCCAGACGTCGCTGACGTTGTCAGGCTTCTCCTCTGGGTCTTATAGGTCCAGCACCAAGTTTCCCTAGCCCGCGACCATGTTTCCTCAGCCCGCAACTGTGTTTCCCTTAGTGTTCCCTGTCCTTGTGCCTATGTTTCATCTTTCGTCCAGGTTGTTGTCACTGTGTTTTGTTTAGGTTTTCTCATTCTTTACCTTGTTCTAGTGTTCAGTGTTGCCTTCCTCCTAGGTCAGCGCTCAGTTTAGGCAGTATTTAGTCACACCTAGATGTTGCTCCTAGGGGGAGGGCTGTGTAACGTATCTCGCCCCTTGTGTTTCCACGTGTCTGTGTTTTGTTTTGTTAAAAGTCCTGGTATTCGTCTTAGCCACGCCCCTGTCATCTGTGTCTCATCTCCCCATCAGCTGCCCCCTGTTCCGTGTCCTGATTTAAACCCCTGTGTTTGTAGCACTTGTGGTCGGTCTTTTATACGTCTTCACGTATGTCTTCACGTCGTCCCTGTAACGTTGTTCATAAAGTTGTTCGTGTGTTCCTCATGTTTTGTTTCTTAGTTCACATTGGTAGTGTTTGGTGTTAAATAGAACCCCTTTTATTATTCATGCTCGCTGCACTTGCTTCCTGCAACACCCCCCGCTCGTGACATCATCATTACATTTCATGTCTTCCCATGTGCTCCCTGTCTTGTGTTTTGACTTAGCCCCGCCTTGTCTCCGCCCTCGTCACCTGTCCCTCTTTCCTGTCTCCTCCCTGCGTCAGGTGTTCCTTGTTTAGTGCTCCTATTTATTCTTGTGTGTTTGTCGGTTATCGTCAGTAGCATGTTTCTATGCCTGTGTCTATTTCGTTTATGTCCCTTCCTGTTGCTCTAGACCCTGTTTGGAATCCCCTGTCATGATTGTTGTGAGTTCTGTTCATCTTTCTGTTCTTCCTATTTTGTTTTCTTAGTCTGTATTGTTGTTGGTGTTTGTTTGTTTATTTAAAATAAATCTAAAAACCTCATACTCGCACTTACTTCCTACCACCCCTCACCAAATTCATGACAGTGCGATGTCGATATTCAAGCATACATCAGAATTAACAAATAAATATTTTGTTAACCACAGGAAAGAAGAAAAAAAATGAAACGTATTTAACACTAGTATGTGGTGAGGAATGATAAGGCATTTACACAAGGCCTTCTCTTCCCATTGGAAGACATGTTGTCCTGTTGAAGTGACACTGAAAAGGGAAATACATTTTCATTGTTATTGGTTCTAGTCAGTGCCAGCTAGAGCAGTTAACCAGGCAGTTACGATTGCATGTCACTGGAAATGCACTCACTTGTGTAGTTTGTCATGATTTTCCAACTTGCATTATAATCATTACTCGAATAGTGATTTCAGCACCTGGAACATTTAACCCAGTACTCGAATATCTAGACACACCCCTATTTTTAGTGTTAAATTATACCAGAAGGAAATCCTAAGGCTTAGCCTAGTGAAGCCACTCATACACATGCTAAAAGGCTAACAAGCTTTTGTAAAAGTTTGATTCAACACGGCGCAGTAATTGGGGAATACTGTGGTGTATTGTTCATGATTTTAGAGTCTACTCAGCTGCCCACAATCCATTGCTTGGGTCTGGATGATTTAGGGTGGTCCTTGTTGTGGGGGGCATGAGAAAAGTTTATGTAGCAACTTTAATTGCCTAATGTTCGAGGATATTTTTAGCACTCGCTTGTCTGAAAACTTTCCATTTGACCCCAATGATTTAGATTTCCAGTTTATACTTAAAAGTTGTCTTCCACATGCAACATCCTCCCAAATATAAACAGTGGGTGCAGTCATTTCTATACTCACAGCTAAAAAATCATGGATTTTCTTGAAACCACAAATTTTTATTTATTACTAGGCTTTTGGGAAATATTCAGGTTGTAAACATTCTGTGAGAACAAGTATCATCAAAATGTAAAAATATATATTTTTTAAATTATTATTATTATTTATTTAATATTAGATGAAATGGGGCTTAAATTCTGTAGTGAGGTAAAGCTGTTAAAAGCAAAATATCCATAAGAAAAGCTTAATTGAAAATGCAATAAGTGGAAGAGTTTAGAGACACTTTATTTCTTTGCTATGATTTGTTTATAATATGACAGCAGCAATATTTTAAATACTGCAGTTGTAAAGAGCTTCGAAAGCAATGTAGGACTGCAATAGAATAAAAACATTTGATTCTTGTATTCAGTTCTATCTATTCTGTATCATCCTTACACCTTCCTTTAGTCTTCTGGAAACAACATTTTGCTCTACTGCTATTTCTGATCATGGCTTGAACTTGTATTGAGTGCCTGAAGGATGCATCTTGACCCTGCAAAGATGAGTAATCACAGACTAGCATACACAGCAGAAGGCAGGGCCTCTGTACCAAACTAGATTATTAAATTAACCAATTATGAGCTCCATTCCAAAATATAGATGGTGACTTGATGATGTAAGTGTCCAAAGTTAACTTTCCCATGGTGCTGTATACAGGCCAACGGACAAACTCACCCACACACACACACAGGACATATATGCTCGCTGTTGTAACTTGTAATGTGAAACAATTTTATTTCAAATAATGTTGGACCATTTGGATTGGATGGCTAACAATAACACTGTCAGTGTGTGGCCCAAACCTTTACTACTCTGAGGGACAACTGGACCATGTTCTGTCCTTATTAGGGTAACTGGACAAGATGAGCATATGGCTAACAGGCTATATACCTCTCATTGCTAAAGCTCCTGTTGGAAATTCCAGTGCATTTATTCACTTTTTATTTTGTACTTGAAAATCTGGAAAATATATATAGACAGCAGGTCTTGTGGAGTGTTCCAGGTATGCAGTTGGTTCTACCAAAAAGTACTAAGAAAACCTAAGGAAAGACATCTGGAGAATCAGTGACAGGGTCATGGGCACCGAAGGTTCACTAATCCATGTGGAAAGTGAGGGTTTGGCTGTTGTTCCCAAAGAGAAGCTTCTGTTGCACAAAATCATTTAGCTGATGCGTTTATCCAAAGCGTGGAGCAGTGTAGTGTGACAGTACCTTGCTCAAAGGTACCTCAGTAGTGCCTAAGCTGGGACTTGAACCTGCGACCTTCAGGTCCCAAGCGCAGTGTCCTAACCACTAGGC